>CABFWO010002822.1:13702-107016 GCA_902155825.1 Timema genevievae | reverse complement strand
CTCCCCGTCCTCGGCGGTTGGGCTCAACACGACTAGCACTTTAGCCAACTACGCCACCGAGGCGGGTAATAATAATAATAAAAGGAAGTGTTTGTTTGTGTGCAGTGCCCAGCCAAATCTACGGCACGCAGAGATCTGAAATTCTTAACATAGGTGGGCGGAAGGGGGTCCAAATGCACCTTGAAGCTGGATTTAAAAATTTTTTATTAGCTTTTTAACTAGGTTATTTTTAACACATTTTGGAAGGGGTCACAGGTAATGAACGCTGTGCGGGATTGCTAGTTGAGAATATAAGAAAAATAAAATAAGAGGCAGATTTAACTTATCACTGATATAGTGAGTAATAGTTATAACAAGAAAATCTTATTAATCCCCTGGTGCTCTTTATAACCAAGTTCCTTTGTATATTAATGTGCATGAAATAAATTAGCTTATATTATTATATAATATATCCTTACATAAACATAATATAACTGTAAAAAATTAGCAGGGCTGTGGAGTCAGTACGCCAAGCCTTCGATTCCTCTATTTTTCTATTGTTTGACTCAAACTCCTTCATAAATGGCTAAAGTATTGTTAATTAGTAATAACAAATTTTCTGCAGTAAAATGCTCCAATATAGATTACTTCACGATAAGCCTTTTTGACATTGTGAACGTGTATTTAAATAAATTTGACAATTTAAATTTACAAATTTTGGACCTATATATTAATAAAAAAGTATAAAATATTGTTATATTATTATGTTTTTATATTGATGCTATTGACAATCAGTTTATTTTTATCGATTCTGACTCCACCCAAAACTGCTTTCAGCTCCAAATCCACGACTCTACTCCACAGCCCTGGAAAATAGTACACTGCCTAATGTAATATAAGCATTTAACTAAGTGTAAACTTGAAATTTTGAATGGTTTGTAAATATGTTTTATATCATGCTCAAGGCACTTTATTTCATTCATAGTATGTATAAGTTAGCATTGTTAGTTTAAAGGATAATCAGAATAGCCTAATCAGTGAATTCATATCTAAAAAACTCATTTTTTTAAATCTTTTATTTTATATTTTGTCTATTTTGTTTTCAGACCCAACAAGTAAATCTGTTGCCACTACGGTCGAAAACATAGCCGATGCTGTGACCCACGCTAGGTTTGTAGGAACGGACCAGGCTAGCGATGGAGTGGTGCTTCTCAAAATCCTTCAGGTGATGATTCCTCTCATTTCAAAAACCTTCAACAAATAATTGTAACTCAGGAGATGTGGAGTAAAATTCAACCTCGATTGCAGGGGCAAAATTGTCTCATTTTCACTATATTTAATTGGCATGCGTGACCTACCTGGCAGATCATAAACTTGGCCCAGATTCAAAATAATCAGTCAAAGCTGGCTGTTCTTTGTCTGAAGATCAGCGTTCTCGAGGACAATCAAAGCCAATGGGCCATTCAACAAATGTAACTCTCATTGAATCAGAATTTTTTTAAAAGTTTTGACAAATCATGTTTATCTTTGTGTCCTTGCAGGTGCTGCGAACCCTAATACTGTCACCTGAGGGCTCCATGTTGACCAATGAAAGTGTCTGTGAGATAATGCTTAGTTGCTTTCGGATTTGTTTTGAAACTCGTCTTAGTGGTAATTTTTTTTTTTATCTTAGTTATAAAAATAAATTTATAAAAAAGATATTTTGTGGTTACTTTCATGGGGTTGATTAAAAAATAAATATTATGCTTAAGGGTAGGAGAATCTTTGAAATCATCAACTTCTCTTTGTTAATAAAATGAATTAGGGCCTAATGGCTTGGAAATGTCTAAGAAGACTGTGTCAAAACACTGTACAATAATGTAAAGTAATTGATAGTTAAGGAAGCCAACCTGAAAGGTTAGCTAGGTTAGGTCTAGATAGGAAAACACATGTCTCTTCTTCTTAAACTATTACACTTAACACTTCTACATTTAAACATTATTTTGAATTTTCGGAAATATTCCTTTATCAAATGAAGAGAGACATTGAAAAGACACAAAACACAAAAAAAGATATGCTATTGAACTACATGCTTCTAGGACACAGACAAGGTAAGAACAAATCCACAGACGCTAGGTTAAACGTGTTGCACTCCTTTTCGAGGCTTTACTCCTTCAACGTTGGGATCGCTAGGTGCCTACAGCGCAATCAAGTGAGCATTTTTAAACGACTCACTTTAAACTCGAATGTTCAAAGTGTGAAGCCAACATGGAGTCATGACATGATTATCTAATTTTTCATAAATCATATCTCAATAAAGGGCATGATGACTTAGGGAATGTCAAATACCCTACAGATAAGTTCACACACATATCCTAGAAACATATATTGAGCAATTTCCTTATGTGCAACACAAAGAAGGTATTGTACGTACATATAATGTTAGGAAAGGCACTGAAGAAAATAAGGATAATATTCCCTCATTGGCTTAAACAATGCAAAAATCACAAGTTATTTTGCACAAAGCCACCTCCTTAAAGTTAGAATCTACAATCACTTGCTGTGGACTGCAAAGGAAAATATTTAATGATTAGGGAAACCGACGTAGAAAATATGAAACATATTACACCAATAATCTCATCTCATTGAGTGAACTTTGGAGAGTTGAGTACTTGTGACTTTAAGCTGATTTTGATCCCAATTAAATATAATAAATTAACTGTATTTTGACATATTTTTATGAATTTAAACTCTTGTCTCAAAATTAATATTTGTAGTGTGTTTCATTTTGAAACGTTGAAATAATGTAAGGATTTATAAGTAGTTTTAATGTTGAATGATTGTGATTGTTTTACAAACAAAACCAGCTGTTTAAATTAAACTTTAGGTTAACAACTTTGGCTTTTAAATAGTAGGCTTGGATAGGAGGTATGTTTCAATAAAACACTTTAGTTGTTAAAGTGTGTGAAAGCTCAAAAATGTACCAGTATCTAAATAAACACTTAAGACTGTATAACTATATGAGTACTATAAGGAACATATTTGGTAAAAATGACCATTGGATGATTAATAGTTATACTTCTGAGTCAATTAACATACAAGTTATTAAAAAAAGAGGGAGTGTTTTTAATAGAAGTGATAAATAATTAATTATTCATGGCTAAAAAATGAAATGTCAGGAATTTAATCACATATAAATACACAAGTTATTCACCTAAGTGTCATCTAGAACTGTTCAAGAGACTTGAATTAAAAAATAGGAAACATCAGTTTTAGAACAAGATTCTATAAAGAAATTAGAAAACAATTTTATAGAAACAGAAAGTGTAAATACTTAGTGTTTGAACTGAGGTTGTTAACACTATGACAATTAATGAAAGATCAGTTTGCAGAATCTAGGAACCAGTCAACAAGACCAACTATGCAGTATAAACAGTTATACTAATTTGCTATTGATGTCAGTAATTAAACACTTATAATTACATAAATTAATTATCTAAGAATTGTTAGGAACTGATCAAAAGCAACTTGATTTAAAAAGGAACAATAGTTAAATAAGTTCTATAAAGAAATGAAATTATAGAAAAATTTTTGGGAATCTTATAGAAACAAAAGTTCAAATATTTAAACTAAACTGGAGTGTTGATACAAATGATAATTAAAAGAGATAAATTTAATAAGATCTATAAACAGTGAATAAAGCAATTAACAATTACAATATATGATAAAATTGTTCAAATTTGAATAATAATAAGATGGCATATTGACTGATTACTTGAAAGATAATTTAATAAAATCTAGAAAAATGAATAATAAAAGTTTTTACACAATGAAAACATATTAAAATTGAATTATACATGAAACATGTTAAAATTGAAATGTGCCTGTATTTGCATTGAAGGAGAATTATAAGCATATTAGGAAAAAAAACTCATTACACATGATCAAGATTCAAAGACTGATATCCCAGTTATTTGCAGTCCAGTCTAACGAAAAGGCGAATCCTAAAGAATTTTGACCGCAGAAGCTGGTCACAAAATATATAATAATTCATTTACAAGTGCATTTCCAAGACTCGTGTCGCGTTTAAACTGTAGAAGCACTGGCATTGTATATTTGGGTCCAACCATCTCAATTGTTTGAAAAGTTTTGGTCAATGAAAGGGGGGTGAGGCGGGGTAAAGGTTTACCGCTACCTGGACTATTGTACTCTGAGAGACGGCAGCTCTTAGCTCTCAGTTTGTCTTTCTCACGAGGAACATTTTGCAAGTGAGTTATTTTAAAGAATTCTCACTTGGAAGCGCTGTTATTACTGGATATTTTAATTTATACCCGACTTGAGGGGTGCAGCAAATCTCCCGTAAGGTTGTGTATCTGTTATTTCCTTGTCTGTGTTCTAGGATGATTTGATATATGTTACTGAAAACTTGCAGTGTTGCCAAATTAACGTAACATAATGGAGGCTTGAATATTCATTTGCTTTGACTTAGATTTGAAAGTAAAATTCTGGATTCGACAATTACGAAACTCCACCAAAAAGATACTTATTAAACACACATTTATGTTTATTATTAAAAAAAATTTTTTTTTTTGCTATTATTTTCATCACAAATTATGTTTGCATAAAATACATTCTAAAATAATTATATAACATTTTGTGATAAATTAATTTATCATTTTAAGATGAAATACATTAATTATGTTTGAAATATAGAATTTTGTAAATTACTACTAAATTTAAGGTAAAGTATAATATATTTATTGAACATTAAACTTTTTTTTAGATACTCACACCTCAATTAGGCTTCGGAGATATCTCACATTATTTGATTCAACTTCACTCACCCCTAATTATATGAAGTTACTTGGATACATTTTTTTTCGCAGTGGTCCAAATACCCTAGTTTATTCAGCAACATGTTTGCCTATTGGGCTGATAGTTCTGGGCTTGGCTCATGGTGTGATTGAAAAAATCTATTTGTGAAATTGCGCCTTCCCCTACACAGAAATAAACTAATGACCTTGAGATTTGGTTTTCTTTTTTATAGTTGAATTTCTTTTATATCTTGTGCTGACTTAATATAATCAATCGATTCAGGAAGTTCATGTACAACTAAACTAAATAAAATAATACTTGGTACAGGTTTGGCTCTGTTCTCTTTTAAATTCAACTTGAATATAAGTTGAACAATGTTTGAACTGAAATTAAAGTCCTTCCTTTGTATTGAAATACTAACTAATCTTTACCCCTATTATTCCTGTCTTAGACTTAGCAGCTGGGTCTGAAATCGAGTCCTTTTATAAATTATATTCATAATTAAACCATCCCTAAACTGTCCATGACTATTTATATAATTGCTTTTAAAACCTGCTTCGATAACCGCATGGTCTAACACTCTACTCTCGCAGTAGACTAGACTGCCAGTGGTAGGGAGATTGATATTCGAATCTTCTTCAGGTGTACTGATAGTGGTTAGAAAAAATTGTTTTCCACACTTCTCATAAATAACTTTAATCTCTAAAACCATTAGCTTAATTAGTACATAAACGTATAACCCAAACGGCTAGTAAAATGCGCTGATACAAAAATTGCTTTTAAAGGCTCTCATTACACAAGTTGAGTCGGTGTAAACCCAAATTAAAATTAGCTTTGAATCACTTGCTCACAACTTGTTTTGGACTCTTCTAAGATCAGAATAAACATTTCTTGAAAAATTTCAAACATCTAACCTATACATATCCATGGCCCTTCACCTTGATTATTTTTGATGATTTGATTTATTATCTTTATTATTCAAGTCAGTTAG
This sequence comes from Timema genevievae, assembly GCA_902155825.1. Lineage (NCBI taxonomy): Eukaryota > Metazoa > Arthropoda > Insecta > Phasmatodea > Timematidae > Timema > Timema genevievae. The sequence goes on along the minus strand of CABFWO010002822.1, from coordinate 101,252 downwards.
TCAGTAGCATGTCTGCCTACTGAGCCAAGGGTCCCGGGTTCAATTCTCGGCACGGCCGAAACTTATCATTAATGAAAATATGGGTTTATCCTTTCACATTGATAAATTAATAGCTGGGGACTGGATGTTGTGCCTGTACTAGTCTTAAGTTAAATTATAAGGCATATGTAGCTACAACAGGCCTAGAAAGCCAATAGTTGAAAAATATGACTTGAATAAAAAACTGAGGCTTGAAACAGTAATAGATGTAAAAAGTAAATTCATATTATAAAAATAATTTAAATAAATATTAATGTTTAGAAAGTTCTTAGTCTACCGGTTTTCATACATGTTTAATTTATTCACAGACATTGTTTGGTCACTAAATATTTTTTTTTGTTACCTCTTAACTTGATTCAGACCAATCTTATTGATTGCTTTGCTCTATGCCCTCAGAACTACTGCGGAGGGCTGCAGAACATTACCTGAAAGACATGGTCCAGTTGCTCTTCTCTCGATTGCCGCAGTTCCAAGAGGACCTCAGAGCTCCGTCAAATATCAAGGTCAGTCTAAAGCTGTTTACTGCCAACACATGTTTCTGGATGAAACATATAAATTCTTTCATTGAAAAGTATTTTCATACAATGCTATCTACTGGAAGAGTGTTAAGATCACTTTCTAAAAAATATCAAACACCTGGCCTTTTTTTAAAACGGATAATACAACACAATTTGTCAAACATTTAATAATATTTAACTTTTGATCACTTTATAGAATACACTATTAAGATAGCTTAATTTGTTGATAAATATGGAGTTAAAATTAGTTGTGTTAAGACATAGAAGGGGAGGACGGGGTGGTTCCAAATGAAAAATGTATTGAAACAGGGGGGGTGTCCTTTCACCACTACTCTTTGTAATGGTAATGGAAATCGTCATGAATAAAGTGGCAAGAAAACTTGAGGAGGAAAGCATGAAAGCCATGATGTTTGCTTGTGTCTTGATAGTACCTATGAAGGAAGAGGAAACATAGAATCAACTATAGGAATGGAATAAGGAAGGGAGAGTGTGGAATGAAATTTAGCACAGAGAAGTGTGAAGTGATGGTAATGACAAAGAAAAGGATAAGATTTAGTAAGCTATAAAGTATAATGGCATGGAAATGAGAAAGGTACAGAGTTTGTACTATATTGGAAGCGTGGTTTTCCATTTTGATTTTCTTCAAGAAGCAACATTACCTCTTTGTCCATTGGCAGCAATATAAAGTGTGAACTGTGTTCATCTTTTCCCTGTAAGAGCCATATTGTGTTCGTCCCTTTTATTATATGTTTCTATCCACCTTCTCTGTACCTTCTTCCAAATATAATACAATTACCTCATAAAGTGAAAAGAGGATTTCCTTATAGAGTTATATTATATAATAGTAATTTTAAGAATATTTGGAATAGAACACTAAGCTAAATAATGGTTAAATTAGGAGGGATAGTCAGCATACTTACCTTAGTGATACTGGAGTAGAAATTGTTTAAATAAAGCACACAAAACAAACACTACACTTTTGAGGACAAGTTTTTACTGTCACATACAGCTTCATCAGGTTAAGAGAGTAGGCTGATGTTCTTGGTTGACTTTCAACAGCTGGTCGTTTTTAGTCATTATTCCTCTGTATAGGTGGCAGTATTTGGACTAAATATATAGAAAAACCAAAACTTGTGTTGTATACTGTATTACTATTGTGACAATGAATGTAATAATAATTGTGCTGGTAGGAAGGAGAGGAATTACCTAAGGTTGAGGTTAGGGGCTTTTTTGGATTTGGTGATATATTGATGGGTCATTTACCATATCCTTAAGTGTGAAAGGTTTAAGATATCCTTGTTGAGGTATTTAAGCACTTTGGAGGTGTAGCACTGATTAAATTCCAAATGATGGGTTTCGGCATGTGATGCTGCAGGTTTATCTTTATTTTTCATTTTTGTGTTATGTCAATGATCATTCATTCTCTTTCTTAGTGTTTCTGTTGTGAGACCATTGTATTAATCTTGGCACTGGCTGCATTCCAGTTGGTAGATGAGGTTTCCAGAATCACACGTATGGTGGTCTTTGGTAGGGTAATTTATTTTAGTTAGGTTGCTGGAGAATGAATTTGTTCGTTTGTGCAGGTTTTTCAGGGGGTGTGGTTACAGGGAAATGAACCTGAGATTTGTTGTTTGGGTTTGGGCTGAATAGTTGCATCTGGAAGTTTGGGTTTTACAAGTATACTGCTTAGATTGGCTGGTTGTTTAAGTTTTAGGTTACTCTTGGAGGCTCTGTGAAGATATTTTGTGTAGTGGTGGAGGATTGAAGTATAGGGAAACTTGTTTTCAAGAGATTGTTGAGTTTGTGGACATCTTCCCTCTGGTCACTACATACCACCCTAGACTCCACAAATATTAAAAAAATATTTAAAAAATAACAAAGAAATATATTTTTAAAAAAGTTAATTTTTTAGGATGAACAGTCTTCCACACAAGCCCTAGGGGGCTCTCGAGGTATGGCATCCATAGATTAAATACACAATTTAAATGTAATGGGGGTGGGAAAGTGAAGAAAATACATGTCCCACATTGGCCATTCAGGTCTACACATAAAAACTAATACGAGTGTACAAACATAGGTACATTTGTCATATAATAACTATTTACAACAAGAAATGGCCCCTCCTTTTCACAAGGTGAAACCAGTGAAAAACAATATGTCTAGTGAATAGTAAGGAATAGCCTGGAGGCCTAAACCAAAATAAATAACATAAAAGACAGTGCCAGGGATTAAAAACCCCCAAGCTCCATATCGTACAGAGACTTCAGGGTTCATCCTATAAAAACCTGCCATAGTGAAATGTTGGAATCCCTGCCATTGAATAAATTAAACAGACCTATCACATAAAAGGAATAAATGTGAGTAATATATTTAAAAAAGAATTAGTAAAGTTGAAATGAGGATGAAGATGGAATCGGATCCAGGTTGAGTGAGTGGTAGATTTTTGAAATACTAAGTATGCCAGATAGGCACTTAAAATATTCTATAAAATTTAGAGTTATAATATAGCAAAGCTGTGCATGTTTATTAGTGGATAGTTCATAGGTGGACAGAATTAAAACTGAAAGAATCTATAAATAATTACCCATTATTTTAAAAAGAGAGAAATGTAACCTTACTTGAATGATAACAACTGCCAAAAAACAACATGTCAGAATGTTTTGAAGTTAATGTGTACATTACCAGAAGGTAGACCTCACATTAACTTTACTAACACTTTTTTTCAGGATGCTAGCACTAACTGGACATTGTAAAATCAAACTATATGTTAAGCCCTAACAAATAAAATAACGCAATATTCTAAGATCGAGCATGGATGTTAAACAAATTGATAGCACTTAAACTATTTAATTCGCTACCATTAATTTTAGTAAAAATAAACTCTTGCTAGCTTCTATAGTAGTTTAGTATTCAAAATTTTATCTGCCTTTGGCAGTTGGGAGGCAAACCCTCCCTGAAATTTTGGCCTTGGGCTACATGCTCCAAATTTGGGCCTTTAGGATAGCACCATCATTCACCAATTCCTATACCTGATTGCCTAGATCCTCAACCATAATGGGAAGATAATTTAATAATTGTATAGTAGTGGATTCACATTCAGCTGAAGATGCATTTGAGTATTTGATTATACATGCTTACAACTTGAGGAACCAGGACATTATTTAAAGCAGGCCTACCCTAAAGAGAGGATGCACATGAAGATTTAGTGAGGGTATGTATTATCGCTGTTAGAGCCACCTGTAGTTTGAAACCCCACCAATGAAAAACTCATATTCAGTTTCACTAATTTTCAAACAGTCCAAATGAAAACTAAATTTACAAAGCCCTGAACACTAGAGCAAATTTGGTCCCCCAAAAAATGCTCTAGTACATATTTCATAAATCTCTTAACTGCCTGGCATTTTGGTAAAACCACTTACCAGGCCTTAGAACAGGCCAAACCACAAAAACCACACTCTGAACACTTAATGAGGTCACTTGCAGAGCTCGCTTGAAACACATCCAATCATGGCAAGCACCAATCATCTAATAATAATGATGAGGGATGTTGATAGTATAAAAATAAATATTATGATGACATTGACGAAGATGGACATGACCAACAAGGACAATAAATACTACAATGAGCTATTTGTAGTTTCTCTAAAAAAAATTTCCCATGCTTAGGTTTGTTAATGGTGTCTCTTAATGTCCTATTTCTTAACATGTGGGTGGATTATGAACCCACCATGTCAGAGATCTTTAAAGCTTTCTTCTTATAGTTCTCACTCACCAACTCTGGAAGTCTTCTAGAATCAAGCCACAGATCTAGGCGAGAAATTTAGAAAATTATTTTTGAGTTTACTGTAATTTGTAGGGATGGGACTTAAAATCCTTCAAATCCTTAAGGATACTCGATCCGAGGGTTCGATAAAATCTTGGATTTGAGACTCAAATCCACTTTTTTTTTTTTTAATTTTCAAGTGAAATTTCTTTCAGAGCTCTCTAACTGGTTTAAAACCATTTATAATTATAGGATTAACTTAACCAGACTCCAGACCAGTAATTTATCACTTAACTGAATGTATAAATGTTATAATGAATTGATTATAAGAAAGAATGTTAACATTTAGTTACAATTTATATTTTCTATTATTCCATCATATTTCTATTTCCTTTTATGATCATAATTCCTACAATATTCAGACATGGATTTGAGATTTGCAATTCGATGGTAAATTGGGGATTCGGATTTGTAAAATAGTGGATTCTATTCAACTTGAGTAATTTGTAAATCTCAAGTGTAGTTAACATTCAAGTGTAAAGTGCCAAAAACACATACCAAATTTATTGTAAATCAATGTGTATTTTTCCGGTAATGATACTACGTTATTATGTTAGTTTAATTTTTTTTTTTCCACCTCAATTAGAAACTTAAAATGAGGGCAGGTGGATTGGATTCATCCCGGGGAAAGCGTAAGCTTCGTTCATCGATGCGAAAGCTGAGCAAACCGTCTCTAAAGGCAGAGGAGGGGGTAGTATTGGACACCAAAGAGAAGGAGCTTGCTACTGGGGGAGAAGTTAAACTCCAAACTCAAGGTGAGTACTAGTAGTTCCTTGATGTGACAAGCACTTATATATAGCTTTGGCAACCAGCTGGTAACATGAAACAGAGATCAGTCAAAATATTAATGATTTGTACTCCACTATAATCATTGGGTCCATTAAACCAATAACACAAACAAGCTAAGTTCTTTACAAAAGATTAATACTATTTAATTAATGTTGATAAATAGAGCTCGGATGTTTATGACCTTAAGAATCGCAAAACACGCCCTTAAAAATACCAATATATGACCTAAAATTAACATATATGCCCTAAAAAATATGTTATTTATTATTTATTTAGCACTGCATCTTACTACCTGTTCAGGTTATATTCTAAAATAATTAATGTTACTAAAAATATGCCTCAAATCAAGGAAGTAACTTTCATTAAAAGAAATTAGCATCCAAATATTTAATTACTGACCTGTCAAGCTCACAACTGATTCACAGAAATATTCTAAAGATAACTAGGAGAGCCTTTACAGTAAAAAAAGGTGAAGCATGAGAGAAATTAGAAGTATCAGTTATTTAAGTAATTTTAATTGAAATATCACTTTATGCTCCCCAAATTGGGGAAATATGACCTGAAATTGAAAACTGCTCAAAATATGCACTTTATTACAAAATAAAATGTGTATATTTGGAGTCAGGGTAGCATAAAACATATGTGTAGTTCATAACTCATTAAATTCGAGGTGAAACTAAAAACAAGATGAGTCATAAACATCCGAGCCCTAGTGACAAATATTATTGATCATCTGCTCTTTATAAATCACACAGTTGTATTCAAACTCTTTTTTAAGTAAACTCACTGAACGTAAACATTTTGTTGATTAAAAAATATCATTAAACAATCTGGTATGTTTCATAAAAATGTCTAACACATTAGCTTAGTTGCTAGCACGTCTCTCTTCTGACCTAAGAGTCCTGGTTTCCATTCTTGGTATGTCCATAAAAATGTAATAATACTGATGAATCTACAACTTAGGTGACTGGATGTTGTGTCTTTTTTTTGGTTGAGTTTTTTAGGCATATGTTAGAATATTGAGTTGGTTCAAAGAGGACACATTAAATATCCCTCATAATAAACCCAACAAAAACACTTCTCTAAAATGTACCAGAACATCATGGGCTTGTCTGGCGGGGGGAGAGGGGGGGGGCAGGGGATGAGGCGTACATAGTCATACATATCCCTCCCAATATCTGTGTTTTAAGGGAAAGTCTCCTTCATTATAGAATTTAGTTGACTGATTCATTTGAATTGATTTGTTTAAATAGTTAACTTGTAAGATTTCATTTATTTTTACACATCCATAGTATGCCCTTATTAGCAAGTTCACGACTTTGCAGCCAGTAGCACATGCTCATCCTTCAAGGTGAAAATATATGTTCACTATCTATGTCTCTTTAAAGCACACTTGTCTCAAATAAAATTAATGGCATAACTTTGCCACACGCTTTAAGACTTTTGGACAAAATTAGAATTTATTATATTATTTAAAACACTTTTACACCTGTAATTAATAAAAGAAGAAAAAAGGCGTTAAGTGAAGTCATTGTTCACTTGAATTATTTAATACAGAATTAATAACACTTGTCAGTAGGCCTATGCCTAAACATTTTTCAATTATCAAACAAATTATTGAGAAAAATGTTATATCTATTCGAATTTGTGTTGCAATGAAAATGAAGGGTACAGGGAAAAGGGGGAAAGTCACATTTCACACATTTTCCTGGACAATAAACCCCACAAGCACACAGCAAATACTTTTTTAAATTAGTTTAAATATGACAGAGGCCTCGTTTAACCATATTCTAAAATACATTAGAAATGTCTCATAATTGTCTTACAGATGGAGTTTAGTTAAAACTGGACTTCACCCCTTTTCGCCTGTACTCTTTAAAATTAATATTAAATTAATATTAATGCTCAGTTATTTTGAATATAAATCTAAGTATTTAACAAACTTTGTTAGACGAAGCTCTATTTATGTTACATGAGTGATATTTGGGAGAAGGTACATGGAATGTGGATGGAAAACATTTAAAAGGGAATGAACACAACAGACTTTCACAATGAAATTGGATTATGTGATAGTTGCTCCCCCAAGCCCCACCCTCATCGACCCCCATTCATATAATATGTACTAAAATGTGGTTGGCAAAGTTAGCTCAGTGCCCTCCTGTTCAACTAACATGCTAAGCTTCTACCCTACAGGCTGAGTTTAGAGTTGACATACTCTCTGCAGGTGATATCTGGCCTTCCTCATTTTATTACATTAAATTAGAGTAAGTTGTAGGGTACTTGAAATGGTAAAAACTTTTAGTTTATTATGATTAAAATAAATTCACATTTAAAGAAACCCTAAAGATTTTTAAAGAAATTACAATTCATTAGAGCGCTATATTATTTATTCCCACTTAATTTGTTAATTCCCTGTGTTTCTTTTTATGTTAATAATTGTTTATTAACATGTTCCTACTTATGGATCCCCTAATTATGTACAAATTCCCTTTTTTCCCTTTAATGTATTTTGGTATTTCTGCCTTTAGGAAGTTGTTTTGCATGTATCACACTCCCTCCTGATTAATTACAAAAAAAATTAATACTTAGGTCGAAGGATTGCATGGTAACAACCTAACAACCATATTTCTTCAAGAGCCAGCAATTAATGCTTTGTCCAAATGAAGCACTGTAAAGTGTGAATGTGTTCCTCTTTTTATTGTAGAAGTCAAATTGTGTTTGTTCTTTTTATTTGTTCCTTACCCTCGTTCCTCTATCTTCTACCCTATATAGCAAAATGTACCTCAAATATTAAAGAATAGTTAGGTTAGAAACATGTTTGTATCACTGTAACACACCAGATATTTACTGACAGTGCCCAGTGAAGAACCTACTAGTCCTGTGCTGGAGAAGGTGTCATTGTCCTCTCACTTGCGAGTGACACATCTGGCCACGACTCCAGTCACCCCCGCGGGAAATATTGTGGACATGCAGGGGGCCATCCATCAAGGTACACCACTATCTGGGGACGAACAAGGGTCCCCTAAGTCCGGGGAAGAGCCTGAGACACTTAATCTTTGTGAAGCACTTCAGGAAGGGGTGAGGTCTTATTTTGTTCATAGAGTTATTTTAAAGAGATCAATGGAGCATTGTTAAAAATAGAAGGGATATCCAGCACATTTACATAAATAAAGTATGTGCAGAAATTACTACTTTATTACTCAAATAAAAAAAAATCAGCGTTCTCCACCTAGGTCACAGACAAGTAAGAAACAAACTCTCAATCTTACCGGGGTCTCGCCGTGCTCCTTTTGCCAGTTTGAGTCCTTCAACTCTGTGCTTCGCTAGCGTCACTGCTGGGTGATGATAGGACTAACAGCAGCGATCCTAGTGGTGAAGGACTTAAGCTGCCTAAAGGAGCGCAACCATTTTAACCTGGAGGTTGAGTGTCTGAGTATATGATTTGACTGTGGCCTAGGTAGAGAATATAAACTTTTTTATATATATAAAAGATTATATATATATAAAAGATTATATATATATAAGATTTTATATATATAAATATAAATATATATATATATATATATATAAAAAATCTTGAAGTGAAGCAGTTGTGTTATTTAATTGCAAAAGTTTTATCTTTATAAATTTGTTTTCCATCAGACCAATATTGTGTATGTACTTATGGCTTTTACCAGGGGGAAGATGCTGGGATAGCCCATCCCAGCCCCACGAATGTGGGGAAGGAACTTGAGTCTTCACAGGAATCATCAGTGACAAACATTAATAGGTGTCCAACAGTCAGTCATGACAACCCTCAGGCTCTGACAGAACCCCAGCCTGTAGTTGAGCAAGGTAATTTGAGGAGAGCTAATGTTTGATATTTTTCTTCTTTTTTACTCTAGGGGTGTACAAAGCCTCAAAAACTTTGACTTAGCTTTGAATATTCATCAATCTTGACCCCGCTTGAAAAAAAAATCCCACCTTCTCTCTGTGTATTACAAGGACAGTACAAATATTAATAATTTGTGTGCTGTGAAGCCTACTTTTTCAATTTGAAGGAAATTTGAATCGACTAAATGAAATATTCAAGAAGCCAAATTGAAGTTTGATTATTTTTTGTTAATTTTGTTTTGTGTTGAAAATATATTCTATTGTGAATATTTAGAAAACTTGGCACACTAAAACCATTTAGAATTTTTTTATTGCATAATGGACTGTAATAGTTATTCTAGTATGATAAATTAATTTATCAACACAACATGCAATTCAATCATTTAAGATTTTTTTCTTATAAATATGAATTTGTACCTAATGTAAATAACTCAGAATGGCAATAATTGAAATTAAATTGAGTAGTCTATCTGTCACTATTAATATTGATGAAACTAAAGTATTTTTAAAACAAAGTCATAGCTGTTTTTTTTAAGCCAAATCGAAGTTTTGGAGTGTTTTTATATTTTTGTTACTGCGCCTCACAACTCATAACTCACAACTCATATAATGTCCTCATGAAAAATAAAATGTAGAATTAAATTGCATGTTCTAATATTTACTTGATTCATCAGGGTCGGCTGAAATATGTAAAATATTTAGTAACTAATTAATTTAGTGTCTAAATCTACACATATATGCATATATCAAATCTGTTTCCATCTTCAAATATTTTTAAAAAAATATTTGAAGGTCGATTCTTCTTCAGGAACCTTTCATATAGTTTTACTTGGCTTAACTTGAAATTGAAAAAGTGTACTGTGCACACTCCAACTAAACACTGTACCGTCTGCGTTACACCTGGTTGAAAGGTGGGCCGCTAGACGGCACCTCGCTCTCTCTAAGATGTGCTGTAAGGAAGTATGGGACAGAGCAGTGCCGGTCGAAGTATGAAACAGACGATAGCAAAAGAAAGACAAACGAAGGAAAGGCCAGACTTGAGAGAGTGTCAAAGAGGGATCAGGGTGTACCCAACCTTAAAGTTAAGAATAAAACATAAGTGAAACATGATATAGTTGTTGGTCTTTTTGTTTCTTTACGGAATGAAATACTCCTGTGCGAAAGAATACCAAGAGTGGGCAGTTCGCGCCAACGACACATCGGTGATGGGGGTGTTGGGGAAATGTACCCAGAGATAGTAAAAAGGGTACAACACTTTACTTTACACCCATTACTGTTTTCACCCTGTGGTCTGGGTCAGTCTTTCATTCATGCCTTATATATAGTCTAGCTTAAGACTAGGACAGACACAACATCCAGTCCCCAGCCGTTAATTCATCACTGAAAGAGTAAACCCATATTATACCAATGATAAATTTTTCTACCATGCTGGGAATCAAACCCAAAACCCATAGCTCAGTAAACAGACACACTACCGACCGAGCTTACACTACTAAACACTAAATAACTTAATTGCTCAGTCACTGATGGGGTTAAGCAGTCTTGATAAATAGGTATCACTATGGTCTTGGCAGGCACTTTATTGTGAGTGAAGACTGAATTTTGACCCGACTATGAGACTGTTTGATTTAGAAATTATTAGTGAACATATTAAAGCCATTATACTTAATGAGGCCCAGAACAATTTATTGTATCTTTGTTCCAAGTATCTTGGTCAACATACTGTTTTTTAAATGGGTTTACAAAATATAATCTTTTTATTCAAAGTGAGAACCCATGCAAATTATATTAAATATTCAGCCGAATTGAATTTTAAGTGTTGAAAAAATATTTTATTTAAAAAAATAAGTATATTGTGCAGGGAATTAGCTTCTTATAGCACTAAGTATTAGGTCGCAAAAGTTATACTGAAAAAATGTATAACATATGCTCTAAGCTGAATAATCAAGTAAATATCAGCAAATTTTTGTAATGTAAATATTAATCTGTAATTTACTTAACAGCATGTGACAGCAACAATTGAACTTAAATGTGTATTTTAGTCTAAATATTTTTATTGGAAAAGCTTTGTAGCTCTTGAAGATTCTGGTTTCATGTTAGCATTTTTTACATATTTGTGAAAGTTGAGAGCAAACTATTTTAATCTTTTAAAATTTAATGAAATAACTGTAAATTCCCTAAAATTGATATTTTTTATTAGATTTCCTAAATACAGAGTTGATGAAGGTGCTCTTTTCTAGCTACTTAATTTCATTGAGTTAATTGGTTATTAGATTTTAAAGTCAAAATTTAAATAGTTTGCATTTTTTTCTTCAAATAGTTAGGATTTCTTTTCTTCAAATTTTGATTTTAAATTTGTCTTAGAGCTCTAATGCAGCTTATTGGTGGTCCAGAACCAACAATTATAGAACAAACTTAACATTCAGACCCCAGACCATTAATTTAACACTTAACTGAATGGCCGAATGTTATGATGAAATAATTTTTACAGAAAATGCTAAAATTTAGTTACTATTTTTATTTTATGTTTGTCACTTATATTTCTCTCTCCTCTTTTGTTCATAATTTTTTTCCAAGATTTAGTTTTGGATTTAAATTCAAGTTTCAGGATTTGTAGGTGAAATGAAGATTCGAATTTAAGATTCTGATTTGTAAAATTGAGGATTTGTTCCAACTCTAATATAAAACTTTGTATATGTATTTGGAAGAAGGTACAGGAAAAGTGATAGAAAACATATAAAATAGAACAAACACAATATGGCTTTTAAAATTAAAAGAATAACGGAGTCCACACTTTACACTGCTGCCACTGGACAAAGAGGTAATGGCTGCCTCTTGAAGAAAATCAATTATTACCACCCAATCCCCCGACCTAGGTTTCATTCTATCAAAATTCATCAGGGAGGAATTTTAAACATGCAATAAAACTTCCAAAAAGAGAAAACCACAAAAACCTAGGTTGGGAGATTAGGCGGTAACAATCGATTTTCTTAAAGAGGCGGCCGTTAACTTTGTTTAGTGGCAGCAATGTAAAGTGTGAACTGTGTTCTACTTTTCATTATAAAAGTCATATTGTGTTTGTACCCCTTTTATATGTTTTCTATCCACCTTTTCTGTACCTTCTTTCAAATACATATACAAAATACCCCAAAAAGCAAAAAGAGGTTTTCCTTAAAGAGATATAACATAAAACTTTGTATTTTTCTCCCATGGCTTGTTAGAATGTAATGTGACGGAGCTGTCACAACCGAAGCCCAGTCTGGTAGTGACAGTGGAGGAGGAACAGTCGTCTGTGTCCTCTAGTCGGGTGGGCTCTTTGGAAGACGTCAGTGTTGCTAATATAGAGGAGAGCAAAAGAGTTGACACCTTGGAAGGTCACGAGTACATAAACCCCCAAGGGGTCAGGTTCAGCCGAGACGTTGGGCAAGATGGTGAGTTTAATTCCATGCTTTGTCCCTTACAGGATTTTCTAAGGGAACATTGTATTGTGAGGCTGCAAATATATTGGTCTTGTACTGGCCAAGAGAGCATTAGTTTTACACTTCGACCTTCTGACCCGCAGTGTCTTGAGAGATTTTCTCATCAGAACTTGGGCATAAATTTAAGTAGAGGTTTATTTTGCAGAACACAATAGTATGGACAACATTTTAAATACATGCACTAATTAATCAGGTATGTTGATTATTAGTGGTGTGCAAAGTCCAATTTTTCTATTTGAAGCTAACTCTTATTAACTATATGAAATAATCTCAAAGCCAAATTGAAGTTTGAATATTTGTGGTTACTTGTTTTATACTTTGAAAAAATAATGTATAGTGTTTATTTATATAACTTTATCCACTAAAATCACTTCACTTTTTTAATCTCTTCATTGTCAGGTATTTTGTGAATTAATATTCTTACATCATCACATTTTTTATTAATTTAAGGCTCAAATAATATCAGTTTTTTTTAATCCTTTAAATCAAACTCAATTAAAAAATATATTAAACTTAATTTTAATTATGAATTTCTCAAATTTCTGGAGAAATATGTAAAAACTTTAATTTTAGTTTTAGATTTTAGATTAAAAAAAATTCTTATTGATAATTTAAAAATTAACAAAATTTTATTTTAATATATTAATATTGCTCCAGAAATTTCTAAAAAGTAAAATGTATGTGTGTGTGTGCGCGTGCATGCATGTGTGCACATATTAGGGGTCTGCGAGTCGAGTTCGAGTATATTCATAATTTTAAAAGGCTGAAAAGTATATTAAAACACATGTTCTTAAAATATGAATGGTACTCATTTTTATAAATAAGATACTTTTGAATGCTAAACAATGGAAATATTGGTTTTTTAATAAGAAATAACACTTATAAAACACAATTTAAAAATAAGAACAACACTCAAATAAAAATCTAATAAAAAATAATTAAAATAGTTTTAACACTCATGTCTTTAAGGACATTAAAATTACATTAACAATTATAAAAAAAGTTACTAAAATGAATAATTGCATAATGGCTTGGAAATATATTACAAGACAGTGTAGAAACATTGTACAATAATGTAAAGTGATAGTAAAGGAAGCCAACCTGGAAGAATAGTTAGGTTAGACCTAGATAGAAAAACACACTTCTCTCTTCATTTCTTCTTACACTTTTACACTTTCCACTTCTTAAAAACTTCCACAGTTGCACACCAGTTCGAACTTTCAGGAATATTACTTTTTCATTAATGTCGCTTCATATTAAAAATAAATATTTCCAAAAATTCAAAACAATGTACAACTGTGGAAGTTTGAAGAATTGGGAAGTGTAAAAGTGTAGAAAGAAAATAGGGAAGTGTAAAAGTGTAGAAAGTAAATATAGAAGTGTGTTTGTTTATATCTAGGCCTAACCTAACTATTCTTTCAGGTTGGTTTCCTTCACTATCACTTTGCATTATTGTAGAGTGTTTGTACACTGTCTTGATCAAAATTTAATAAAATTGGCGTTTTAATAAGCTAATATTTCCCCAAAATATGCTTCAGTAACTTAATTTACCCTATAAGAAAACGTAAGAATCATAAATAATTAGAAATTTGAAGTGTTTCGTATTTCGTTTATTATTCCTTAGTGTAATCGTGCATGATCACGTCTTCTATTCTATTTCCATTCCTCTATATGCAGTTGGATATGCGCGTTGTACGGCTCTCGTTAGACATTATTTTACTGAGAAATTTACTTCATTTCAATTTATAATGTTTATTAAAGTTGATGCTGATATTTTAAAATTCAAAATAATATGACCAAAATAATATTTCTTGCAAACAATATGAAATCGTAAATGCTTTTTTAATATAAATGTGATAAGTTTGGTAAAATATGTATTGCAATAAATAAGATCAACATTGATTTTAAACAGCTTAACCAACATAATTCTATAACTAAATAGTAACTAAACTAGAGCTAGTTTTGTAGCTAAACGTATTAATTAATACAAGTTTTAAAAATTTTAAGTTTGAAAAAATTTAATAAAATAATATATTCTTGATATTACATTTTTAATTCAACATAAATTATTATTTTAGAAAGGGACCAGGTAAAAATAGTAAAAAGAATCATTCAATTATTTAATAATCTTCTTAGCTATTTTATTTTCATTGCTTTGTCATGTCAATACAAGTAAACAACTTCAATCAAGTATAATTAAAAATGGACAACAATATTGAATAAATTTACCGGTCAAAAGTGTTTTTAAAGTGCTATTATGTTATTAACGTGAAAGTGAAATCAATATTTAACAATTTGTTAAGTAGCCGAATGATTTATAAGTAAAAATGCTGATATTATCTCAATTAAATAAACTATGCTTAGTATTGCACTTTAAAAATGGATTATTACGTACATCAAGTGGAAGCTCGAAAATGATGAGCCTACAAAACTTTCGATCTTGATCTCGAGCTTAAATGACAAGCTCGGCATATGAGTACTCGCAGAGCCCTAATATATATATAAAATCTCCTTGAGATGAAGGTCCTTGAAACTGAAATCTAAGCACAAATGTGGGAATATGCACTGTTGTGTTTACTCTACACCACTGTCACGCTACAGATAAGTCAATAGACTCATTTTCTGAAACACTGTATACCTCAGATACACTTATTTCACTACCCAAGACATCAACATCGATTTCATTCAATTCGCTAAACTCTTCATCACTTCATTCCAACATTTTAAATCATCTAGAATAAATATCAAAACGTCACGAACACAAGCCAAGTAAACGACTGTCTGTTATAAGTAGAGACACCAAAATTTCATGAGACAGGTTTTTACGAACTTTTACTCTGAACATTAAAATTACTATCAAAACAAATTTTTATGTCCATTGTAGCATTTTTGAAGTAATAATACATTCACAAAATAAAACAAAGTAAAATATATTCGTGAAATTGACCATTTTGCCTTTTAAATGCGAATTATCATCCATTTTGTTGATTTAAATGCGAATTAACACGAACAATGTTGTTGCTGTTTACCTTTATCCTGAAATAGCCTGGAAAATAAAGAACAACAACCGTGCTAATAGTAAAAAGGAATTTCTAAAAAAAAAATCTCTAAATCAAAGATTATTAGTAAGATTTATTATTATTATTTAGCACCGCGTCTTACATTATTAGTAAGAGAATTGTTTGAACTGGCTACTTTCAGAGCCAAATTGCAAAGACAAATATTTAAAGAAGTAGAAGAAGAAAATGACACCATAGTTAAACTATATTTATTTATTTTTATCTTCATGTCTTTGGTCTTCCATCTTAAGTCAGTATTAAATAACGTTATATTTTGAGTGTGGTGATTTAATGTTATTTGGAAAATTAAATTAAATCAAATCCACTCCTTACTTTCAACTTGTTTAGAATGTTTTCTAAAATGGTATATAATGCCCCACAGGCAAAACTATCTTTCAAATTATTCAATTTAAAATTGAAATTAATGATAAATCAAATCCACTCATAACTTTCAACTTGTTTAGAATGTTTTCTAAAATGATATTTGGAAAATTATTTAATAAAATAATAGGTGGATGAAAATTTTAAATGCCTAAAGTCTTACATGTTTTTGAAATAGATCTAAAATATTTAAAAGGTGGCTTTTACATATTATTTGATAACACTAAAAAATTATGTGTAGATTGTTAAACATCTGCGTTGACTGGCTTAGAAATTTGGAAATAGAGCGTTCCTTGTAATTTGGTGATTGGCGTGTCTGCGCGATACTAAAAATGTATTCGCTTTTTTATCTGGTAAAAATAATTCAGTACAAGCTAAATTTTTGTCAACCACAAATGTATGATCTATATTGTGTTTAAGGCATATAATTTAAAAAGATTATTAACTAGTTTGTAATAAATAGGCCTTCATTATGAACATTGAAATTATATATTAATAAAATATTATATAAGTTTTTTTAATTGATGTTATTTAAATACTTGTCTTTATAGCAGGCCAGAAATAGTTGAAAACTTAAAACCTTTTAGCTATGATTTTTCTATTCATAGCAATGAATACTATAGTTGATTTGCTGTAATTTTCAGCCCCCCAACCCCTTTATCCTAAGAATGTTTTTAATTGTTATACCAAATTACAAGTTCATTTAATGATTTTTCTTTTTACCAAAATACAACAGCTCTTTATTTAACAAAATCCAATCATTTTATTTACCACAAACCAGGATTTCTATTTACCACAAATCATGATCTAGCCATTTTATTTACTGACTTTTTATACCGAAATATGATGTTTTATTTAACGAAATCTAATAGTTTTATTTACCACAAATCAGGGTCTCTAGTTATAAGCTACAATTGGTATAAAAATCTGCTGCTAGAATACAGTGTAAATAATTACTTTATCTATTTGCTATCTTTTAATGCACTTTTTGTAAACAAAATATATCAGGCAAATATATTTTTACAATGCAAGATTCATCATGCCTTTAATAACTTGGGCAAATAATTTCCTGCACAAACAAGCTGCCTGTAATAACACAGGCAAATTATGAAAATGGTTAATCTATTTTTGTTGTAATATTTCGCTATCACAACATGCAATTCTATTAATTCAGATTATTTCAAATGAATACTAATTTATTATGTAAATAACACCCAAAATCGGCAATAATTGGAATATAAATGGAATATTTTATCTGTCAATATTTTTACTGTTAAAGTAAATTTTTTTAAAGTGAATTCAAAGCTAAATTTTTTCAGAAGCTAAGTTGAAGTTTCATAGCTTTTCACAACCCCAGTGGCAGATTTAAAATTTTTGCGCCCCTAGGCACGATTATACAATTACAATTTGCGACACACATTTTTTCAAGGGTTTTAGGAAGTTTTAGAGGAAANGGGGGGGGGGGGGGGGCAGAAGTTAATATTTGAGAAAAGTTTACATGCCCTACAGTAGCTTGAGTTAACATTATGAAGAAGGGGAGACTGACCTCATTTACAAATTAATTACAAAGAACAATTATTTAAAAAGAAAGATTGTCATTCTGACTTTAATTTGAACTATTTTGATAATTTCAGTCAATAACTTTTAAACCTAATTATTAAAATAAAAATGTTATCCAAAATGTGCCACCCTCAGGCTCGTGCCAAGTGGGCTTGTAGCGTGAATCCGCTTCTGCACACCCCTATTGCTTATTTATAACAATAATAATAAAAATATAACATAGCCATTCTGAGAAGGTGGCTGCAATCAATGCCAGAGTAAAGAATAATTCAGACTTGTTTTATACTTTTTAAATATTTTAAATAGATAATCAATGAAAATGAAAATTACTTTTATATAATAGCTATTCCTTCGACAAAGTGAAAACAAAAATACTGAAATACAACACAAATTTGATTTGTTTCCTGGACAGTGTCCCAACCACTGGTACCATATGGTGTGGTATGCGTGCGGGAGTTGCTGAGGTTCCTCATCTCACTGTGTAACCCTCTTGACAAACAAAATACGGAGACGATGGTCCACATGGGGCTCACTCTCCTGACAGTGGCACTGGAAGTGGGAGCTGATAGCATCGGCCAGTACGGGTCTTTGCTGGTTCTGGTGCGCGATGAGATGTGTCGCAACCTTTTCTCCGTAAGTCTCATGCTCGCTTGTGACAAGCCACAGTTTATTGTGTGTATAGATATGTAGATGGTTCTTCTCTATATGCGAGTTGTAGGATTGGCTACAACTGCTGAGAGATTTCAAGATATTACTCTTAAGATACTAGCAGAATGGGGAACAATGTGTCAACAGACAGAATATCAGTAACTAAGGTTTCACTTAACCTGAAAGGCTCAGTCTTCATTACTCCCAGCTCTCTTGTCCTAACACTAAAAAACTAGTCTAGATTGCTGGTTTCCTTTACTGAGTTTATTAACAGATTACTGCTAGAAGACTAGGGGACGAGGAACTTGGTGAAGCAAACTACTGGTGATAATTAATCTAGTCAGGAGCTCCAACTTGTTTTACTTAATAAATACTTGGAAAAATTAAACATAATTGTCATTATATTATAATTTAAATTATGCACAACAATATTAAAAATTAATTATGACTGTTGGCTGTGCTATCCACAGCTGCTGAATTCTGAACGGTTGTCCATCTTTGCGGCGGACCTTCAGGTGTCCTTCCTCCTCTTTGAGTCACTGAGGACTCATCTCAAGTTCCAGCTCGAGTTGTACCTCACACGCCTCATCGACATTGTCGTCTCAGACTCGCCCAAAGTCGGCTATGAGCTACGCGAGATTGCTCTAGGTAAGTTGAGGATTTCACCCTTTAAGTTCACTTTCAGATATGAGGAAGTTGGAAACTTAAGACAAGCCATCACCAAATGGCGGTCCTCGGATACATTTTTAAGGACCTTGACAAGATAGCGATAAACAGAAGAAATGATGCTATTTCGGTGATGGGCGGGTAGTAGACATGGAAGACCAGTGATAATAAATGAGTAAAATAACTAAAAGGTAAGAAAATTACGTTTTTGAAATAGTATAGTCTTATAGGGTTTGAACTTGAGTCACTGTTAAAGTTTTGCCGGACCACGGAAGTATGTCAAGTTTTTAAAACAGACCTCCATCATAAATAATTGGAGGCCGCTGCTTTAGACTATTTCAAATTTAAAGTGTAAAATGAGCATTGAAGTTTTCAACTACTAAAAAAGTGTTTGGAAACCCTTTTTATCTCACTCGCCCACATCTTAATACCAGTGAATGGGCTACCCACATATTCACACTAAAGATAAGAATGGATAAGATAGAATTTTGAGAAAGTGCACCCCAATAGCAGAAAAGAAGTGTTCTTATTTTCATTTTAAAAGCCATATTGTGTTTGTTCGTTTTAGATGTTTCTGTCCACTTTTCCTCTAGCGTCTTTTATAGATAATACAATTACCTCATAAAGTGTAAATAAATTTACTTTCTAGACACATACTTAGGAAGAGAGGGAAACCATTTAGGAAAAAAACAAATCTCATTAATTTCGGCCAGGATTCAAATTCCGAACTCTTCATTGCTAACAAAACAAACCATTCAAGACTGACATTTTTGACCACAGGGGTGCACTTCTGTAAGCTAAAAAATTATACTTTTGACAATAATCCTGTTCCCCTTAGGGATGAGGCTTAGAATAGTCCTGCAGTATCCCCCGCTTGTCGTAAGAGGTGACTTCACAGGACGTACTTCTTGCAGGACCAGATTTTTCTATAGCTTTGCTTTCACCTCCTTTTATTCCTTTCTCTTCCTTCCAACCTTCTTCACTTTCACTACCATTCAGTCTTGTGCAGAACCTTTTAGATGATGACCTTGGCAACATATATGGCCTCCTATAGGACAATTATTGGATACCATTGCACTTTAGCTCCATCATGGAACTGCGCCGGTTGCAATATCTTAGTAGAAGGAACCTGAGTTTGACAGTAACCAGTTACTTTACTTTGAGAAAAGATCATTTGTGTTCATGAGGGTTTGAGATATAACATTGCCACTTTACTGCATCCACTTGCTGTGATGAGCTCTCTGCTGGCAATGCTCCATGCGAAGATTATCATGTCTAGCATTGTGTGGGGCACCCCGTCAGGCCTTATGAGATAGCACCAACTAGGATCACTCTGGGCCTACGATCAGAGTAGTTTGCACTTTGTTCTCAAATACATCCCACTGCCTGGCCTTTCACAGGGCTGTAATTCAGAAAAGAGGCAACAACTGGAAAGACTGTCTAGCCTGATTTGGATGTTCATAAAGTGGTGAGGTCTCAGCCTCTCTTCCTGATTGTCTCTAGGCGATAACGATAAGAACCTTAAGCGTTTAAACTCATTCATGGTTAAACAAGTGATAAATGGAGCAGAAAAATCGGATATTTCTATAAGAAAGTGCGATGGCATAGTTATGATTCAGACCCTGACTAATATTCAGACATTGAACATAATGGCTATCACTGAAATACCTTTGAGTAAGTTGGCTCATTTACAGGTAAAGGTGGAACCACACAGGCTTCTCAAAGTTTGTAAAGGAGTGGTCACTTGCTCTGTCCTTGACTGTGTGAGCATTGAGGAAATATGTGAGGAGCTTGCAATCAGCATGTCACCAAAGTTTACCATGTACCTTATTGGCCCGAAAATAAGCCGCAATTTTTTCCAAGAAACAGCTCTCATAAAACTCTAATCCGGCCTATAATCAAACTCTTAGAAAATACACATTCAATTTTGTTCCTATAGGATACGCATGTTGTTAAATCGATATATATCGAAGTTAATAGCCACCACTTTTTAAAAATAGATGAACCTTGATATTTGGCAAAATTATTTAAAAATAGATGAACCTTGACAGTTGGCAAAGTTATTTAAAGATATATGAAGAATGACTATCTTATTTGTGTGTATAATATTTGAGCCATAATCAAATTAGTTTCTTCAGCGCATTCTATCTGCAATATATCCTTTTGGTAAAGGGAGCTTAAATATTTCGAGTTAGATTTTGTTTCTGTATGTTGGTCAACATTTATTCTATTGTGAGAACAATAATTTAGTGTATGTGATGCATAATTTTTCGTTCCTCTCAAAGTGTCTCATTGTTAGCCTATTTTTTTTCACTGATCGCATTTTAAGTGTTACATTATTTTTTAATTTCCAAGTGATCTCATTTTTTAGTATGAATAACTTACCTTTTTTTCCCCAAGCGATTTAATTTTGAGTATGAATAACTTACTTTTTTATTTCCAAGTGACATCATTTTAAGTGTAAATAGTGTGGGTTTTTTCTCTGAAAGTTATTTTATATATTTAAGTAACCTAATTTTAAGTGTAGGCACCTACCAATAAATAATTTTTCTTTTCAAATGATTTAATACACACTGATAATATTTAAGTGGGAATATTGTTTTTTCTCAGAAAGTGATTTAAAATTTAGGGTGTGGCCTATTTTCGGGCCAATATGGTAGTCATAAAAAAGAATGGAAATGAGAAAAAGACAAATACATATATCCTCACTTTTGCTTCTCCTACCCTTCCAAAAGAGGTATAAGCTGGTTTCTACTTGCTCACTGTTCATCCATATGTCCCCAACCCTCTGCGCTGTTTTCAGTACTATAAATTTGGGCAAACGAAGCTACGATGATATGGTATGTCAACATGTGCAGATTTAGGACATAGGTCTTCCGCTGCATAATGTGAGTCTCCTAAGTTATGCGCTAACCACAAGGGCCTGCAATCTGCCTGGTCTCAGACTCTCCGAAATGAAAGGGAGGTAAAAAAATTCCTGGAGATTCAAACTGAAAAGAAGCTCCTGTATGCCCAGGCTTGCAAAGAGTATGTATCCAGTCACTCTCTGGTACTTCAGACCTTTTATAGCCAAATTGTCAGCCAGAACATCAATTGTCCCGACTGAGATGGTGTGTTTATGGCGCAGTGTGCATGGAGTGTGAGGCTTTCAAGTAGTGAAGCCAATTGATGTGTCTTTTTTGTCATGAAAAAACCACACATACCATGCCGACGGACATGATGATTCCAGTCGTCAACTTTGAATCTTCAGAAGATGTGCAAAATTGAAGTGATGGGTGTGGAGCAGTTGCCACACAAATTATAACATGTTAGAGCCTAGTGGTGGGTACATGACGCCGCACCACACGTCACTCGCCACACCACATTTACAACCCCATAACTGTGCTCAAAATAATATATTGTTTTCAATACAAAAGAATAAAACAAAAATATATTCAGTTTTTGAAATATTTTATTATGATTATTTTCATTTCGGGTGTACTTCGAATCACGAAAGTAAACTTCACACACCTATTCAATCCATAAAATAATTACATATTTTATTGATGTTTTCCTTAAATCTAAGTTTTACTACTAAAATGTTTATAAGGTACACAATTTTATTCTCATCTTACATGGTAAGAGTTAATATTTTATATTGTGTTGTTCTAAGGTTTTTTTTTATTTACAAAACATGTACTTGGTCTTATGTATATAAAAAGTTTTCTAAGTAAGAGAAGACTATGTCTTGTATATGCTCAGAGTCTGTGGTCCAACTATGGAGAATCCCAGGTCTCGTCACAGAGCTCTATCTCAACTATGATTGTGACCTCTACTGCCCCAACCTTTTTGAAGACCTCACCAAGCTGCTATCTAAGGTAGACTAAATATTCAAAACATGGTGCATATGAAGTAACCCCTACCATTATGTAGTAGAACATTTTAGTGTCTAACCTTTCAAAATCCTCTTAGCATTTAAACAATACAAAGCTTTCATAGCAATTGGGGGTTTTATGGTCAATATTAACTTTCTTGAAGTTCCTTAAGTTCAATTTATAATATTATAAAATATTTTCATATGTGGTAGGCTATATTAATAATAATTATAATAATTAATAATATGGGGCAACATATAAGAGCAGTTTTTCATTTTGGTTTTCATAGGTTCACACGTAGGCTACCACTATCCTGACACCTTAGCTCAGTTTGTCAGTTTGTCTACTGAGCTTAGGCTCCCGGGTTTGATTCCCCAGCATGGCCAAAAAATGTATCATTGGTGAAATGTGGGTTAACCCATTCACAGTGATGAATTAACGGCTGGGGCCTAGAGGTTTTGCCTGTCTTAGTATTAAGTTAAATTTGAAAGGCATATGAAGCTATGACAGGCCTAGCAAGCCGGTAGTGGAAAATATGTGGCTTTAATAAAAAACTTACCCAGGTCTTGGACTGGAAACAGTAATGGATGTAAAATAAACATGGGCTACCACTGCCTGGTACCTCCTAATTATAGTTTACTTTTTATGTACATCCTTAAATAACACCATATTTAGAGATTGGAGATTAGAACTACGACCAAAACAGGTTTGGGCTGTATCAGGAATGTGTAACATGAATTGACATATGTTTGTGTGTTGTGCACAGAATGCGTTTCCTGTGTCCGGATTGTACAACACACACTTGCTGTCCCTGGATGCCCTTCTCACCATTATTGACTCCATTGAGTCTCACTGCCACAGCCGAATCCTGAACAACCAGGGGCAAGGTTGGTGCTTACTTATTGATAGGGCCTCCTATTGTGCCTCTTGTGTAGCTGGGGGTCCCCCTCAACTCGCATGCTATTCATGTGTTGTTGGGGAGAGGATGGGGGTCCTCATTGTCTCACATGCTTTTCATCCATTGCCGAAGATCCCCCTTGCCTTCCATGCTATTCATCTGTTGCCGAGGGTCCTCACCATCTCGCATACTTATGACACGTTGCCCTGGATCTCCCTTGCCTTGTATACTTCTCACTTTAGCTATCAACAACTTAAACCAACTAACTAAAGTTTTAGGACTGTGCGAAATACACTTTTTCAATTCAAAGTGAACTCAGATCAAATGAATGAAGTACTCTCGAAGCTAAATCGAAACTAGAATATTTTTTGTTGGTTGTTTAATGCTTGAAAAAATATTACATTGCCCTTATTGCACTTAACTTTATACACCTAAATCATTTAAAAAATATTGTTTTCTACAATTGAGTGTATTATTCCATTCTAATTTGATAAATCAAGTTATCACAAAATACATTTAATTTACTTCAGATTATTTCGTAGGAATATTAATTTGTAATGTACATAACAGTTCATAATGTAAATAATTCAACATTCATTGTATAGTTAAGCTGTCAATATTTTTATTGGCCAATCTTTATAATTATCGAAGCCATCACCCCCCTCCCCCTACCCCAAGTGAAGTTGAAACTGGTATATGTTTTTAAGCCAAGTCAAAGTTTTGAAGCTTTGCTCACCCCTATTAAATACAATGGATAAGAGGTGAACTTAAGGAAAATGTCACACAATAGTTTTAATAAAGGATGGAAAATCATTAGTTATAAATATTATGTGTAGTGCAGGTGAGTAGTATCCAATATCCAATCCCACGGGTCATAGTTAAGCTCGCTAACACTAAGCCAAATTTTCATTTTATTGGATAGTGACCTTGATGTTAAAATTATTTTCATGTTTACTTTTAAGTTTTTTTACCTTCATATCGTATTTTAAGAATTCTCTTTAAATAATGAATTATTTGAAATTCTAAATCTTTAAAATACCTACAAAGATCTTATCTTAATATAATTTTATAATAATGAAAATTGGTACAAATAAAGAAAAAAGGAAAAATAAACCAATCACTGTAAATTTAATGAAGAAATCCCACCTAGGGAAATAGGAAAATTGTGGGAAGAATCCAATGTACAAAGGTGACATCTTATTTCTTTCTTCTAGAGTAGAAATGCAAATTTAACACAACACACATTTTAATGCAATTTTTTTGGAGGGTCAGTCATTCCTGGCTGGAGAGTGCTCTGAGCGCTCCAGAGCATTCTCCAGGAATGACTGATGCTTTAAAATAATTTGAGGACATCCCTCTCACAACACAATACCATCCTGGTCTACAACGTATCAACACTATCCTTAAAAGTGGTTACAAATTCCTAACCAGTTTCACCCAGACCCAAAACCTTCTTAGTTCACCCCCAAGAGTCACTTTCAAATGGCCACCCAATCTCCACAGTATTCTAGTCCATCCCAAACTTCCTAACCCCAAGAGAATCCGAGAAGAAAAACCAACTACCAAAGGTTCATACCCCTGTGGTAGCAGCCGTTGCAGCACATGTGGAATCCACCTACCAGCTACATCCTTCAACAGCAAAGTAACCAAATTGGAATACAAAATCCCTGGTCATTACAATTGCAAAACAAATTAACTTGTTATGTCAACTACAGTGCAAATCATGTGATGCAGAATATATAGGCCTTACTACAGGTTCTCTCAGACAGTGAATAAACAATCATCGTTTTGACACAAACCACAAAGATCCAGACAAGCCTGTACCCATTCATGCTGGTACCCACAACCAGGACTTTCAAACCTGCTACATCGCCAAAATATTAAGAGCATTTCCCAAACAGTGCAACAGTTCTCAACTTAGACAGTGGGAACTGGCCGACCAATGGATTACCAAATCAAGATTACCACCAGGCCTCAACAGAAGATAGTTTCTTTCTTTCTATTAGATTATCATTTTTTTCAAATTATTATTATTTTGAAATATATTTTTATTATTTTTAAATAGGTCTCTATAAATACTAACCATAGCCAAGGAATTTATCTTTACTCCCAAAAACAATTGGTACAATGTGTTTCTAACAGTTCTTCTTTAAATTCAAAATGGAGTAATTCAGTGTTTGTGTTATCTGTTATCTCTTCTTTGTGTTTGATAAAGGCAACAGTGCCGAAATATAATTCTATTTGTGTTAAAATGTGTGTGTGATTACTTCTACTATAGAAGACAGAAGAAAGGAATATGATGTCACCTTTGTGCATTGGATTCTTCCCACATTTTTCCTTTTTCCCTAGGTGGGCTTTCTTCATCAAATTTACTCTTAGTAGTTTATTTTTCCTTTTTCTTTAGTTTTATCATTTTTAAATATTCAAGTATTATGTGATCTACTTAGCTATTTTTATTTCCATTGCCTTGTCATATTAATGCACCTTCAATCAAATAATTCAAAACATATTTTAAAATATTGAATTAGTTTATTGGTCAACAGTAGTTTTTATGTTACTAATATGGAATTTGATATTGATTTTAACAATTTAATTTATCGACTGACTTATAAGTGAAACTGCCAATTCCTTCTAAATTAAATGGCCTATACTTATTGTTGTGTTTTAAAAAATTAGTTATATGTACAGTACAGCATAGGAAGTTCCAAAATGATAAGCCTACAAAACTTTCGATCTCGATCCTGAGCTTAAATGACTAACTTGATTCAAAGCTCGAAATCTGAGTACTCGCGCAGCTCTACAAATAAGGGTATGAATTAACCCCTCCCCTCAGTTACTGCCCCACCACCATTGCTGGAAATTATTAACAATGCTTTCTGTTAAATAAGTTTTTTGAAAGATATTTTCCATGCCATTGTTTCTAGACCCAAAGTCTGGTGAGGCTGAGGGTGACTCATCACAGACTCTGGCTGTCACTTTCCCCAACTACGATGGTCCTAGCTTTGTCGCTCGTAGCGGCCGGCAAAAGGTCTCTGAAAACATTCCTAGCCATGAGCAGCTCATGGCCATCAAACACAAGAAAAAGGTGAGTTTATTTTTTCCACGTTAAAGTTTACTGTTTTTGTTTTTTTTGCCTTAACTCAACTTGAACTTAAGATACACATTATATGTAGTTCTAGTCATCTTGGTTGGTAGTAGAGATGACAATTTTCCAGTAAAGACTTCAGATCTTTGAATCACAAGGGAAAGGGATGTACTCATGAAGGGGTTGATTATAATATTGAAGTATAACTATATCTGGTCTACTGCAGACTCCGTGCTAGTGAGAGAGACATTCAACCAATAGGTGCTCAAGTTGATTGGAAAGAGAACTGGAATCACTGTTGTCCATAAGTTGTATTAACTGGAAGTTGAAACTTAAAAACTAGAAAGTATTTTGATTGTATTTGTTCCATTGAAGTAAAATGTTATCCCCCATATCTCTAGTTGAAGAAGGGATGTGCTGTATAGGGGTACTTTATACCCATAGTCACATATTCAGCAGAAACATGGACAGTGAATGTAAGAGAGAGTAGGAAAGTGGAGGCCATGTAGTTTGTCAGGAGCATGTTAGCTGTCACGAGGAGAAACAGGAAAAGGAATGACGTCATCAGGTAAAGAGTGAGGGTACAGGGACTACATGAGATATTGTGGTCATTTAATGAAGATGGGAAAGGAGGGAATAACAAAGAGAATGTGTGTAAGTAAGAGGATAAGAATGGACGTGGTTAAGGAGAAAGAATGGTGGAAGAATAAAAAAGTTGAAGGAATTTTACTAAATTGACCTGGCCACAGGCTGGAAACAGTTGATTATTATCTCTAGTTTAAATATCCTGTTTTACAAATAAAAAGAAACTTTTTTTTTTACAAAACTAGAATTATTCAACAGTTCTTTCAGAACAACTAGTTTGATTAAATATTTGATAAACAGATTAATTAATTTTTAAAATCATAATTAGAATTTGCTTTCTCGCATGAATTATATGATAAACTAAGACTCAACTTCTATGAGGTACCCACTACTTGGGACAATTTTATTTGTCGCTGCTTTAACCTTATATGAACACATAGATTCACAACATATAGCAAATGAACAGTGAAGAAATTATCAAATTGTCACCCATTCTCTCAACAGTTTTTAATCAATAATTTTTCCTTAAGAGTGCTTTAAACCCTCTTTTTATCTGCTACTATGAGCACACTAACTAAATTTCAAGCTCGTAGGCTGGTTTATTGGTGATGATTAGATCATGATTCAAATCCTCGCCAGGTGTACTGTGGGTGATATTTTTTTCTAAATGGTTTATCATTATTCCTCAGAACAAATGTCTAAATTCTCTCTATTTTTACTTTTCTTATATTTACCTCAAAGGTGTAGTTAAATGTTTATGACTTGGATAGGTAGTAAGATGCAGATCAAATCAATTTTTTTTATCAACCCAAAGTTTGTCATGCTTCAACTTTTTCCTTTTTGAACTATTTCCATGGACTGTATCTGTAAACACTTCCTTCCAGAGCCCGGCACATCTTGTAACATGACAAACAAAACAACACAATACATATTTCCTCTCTCATTTTGATGCTGCAGTTGCTGTCGACGGGTACGGAGCACTTCAATGCCAAGCCCAAGAAAGGTATCCAGTTCCTACAGGAGCACCACCTCTTGTCCACACCCCTGGACCCCGCAGAGGTGGTCCATTTCCTAAGAGAAAATCCACATCTCGACAAGAAGATGATCGGGGAGTTTATCAGTAACAGGGCCAACCTATTGGTGCTTGACGCATTTGTCAAGTAAGTAATTGGTCACTTGTTAACCACCCTAAAATAATTACTGTATTTACCCGAATATAAGACAACTCGAAATTAAGACTATACCTATTTTAAAAACTTGAAATTAGGGGGAAAACTTTTTATTAATTTTTAGAGTAGTCAGTGAGTTTTAGCTGTCAATATTTTAACTGGTGAAGGTTCAAAGCTGAAATTTGTTTCAAACGAAGACGAGGTTTCAAAGCTTCACACACTCCTACTGAATACTATTGAATATTTGAATTGAAACTAATGTATTAGAGCTTCAACCGGTTGAGGGAATGATAAATTCAAGAAATGTTTGTTTGCAGGTCATTTGACTTCAGCGAAATGCGGATTGACGAGGCTTTAAGGCTGTATCTGGAAACGTTTCGCCTGCCAGGAGAGTCTCCACTAATATCCCTCATTATGGAGCATTTTGCTGAGCACTGGCATGTAAGTACATTCTTAGTAAAGTGACTCTCTAGTCTTCTCATTACAGAATACTGATAATTAAGAGTATGGGAATAGTACAATTCAAGCCAATTTTGAATGAAACCATTGAGTAACATAAAACAATATTTGTACAAGTATTTCAAGTTGAATTTTTAAAATATATGCATTTAAAACACCATTAGCATACATATTTAAGAGCGTAAAAAATGAATTAATTTTAAAATGTGCTGCAAATTATAATCTTGATTAAGGACTTAAAATTAGGTATTTGGTAAGCAGAATTTATTTGGCTTATATCACTTTTATAAATAGAAGGTACAGGTTTGGATAGCCCATTAGTGTTAATTACTTGAAAATATGCAAAGAAAAAGTAAATTATATTTTGTTTACTATTTGGTTTACCCTTTTTAGAAGCTAAACGGTGAGCCATTTGTCAATGCAGACGCAGCATTCACGTTGGCTTATGCTGTTATAATGCTGAACGTGGACCAACATAACTATAATGTGAAGCGGCAGAACAACCCAATGACAGTGGAGGAGTTTAAGAGAAACCTCAAGAAAGTAAATGGAGGGGAAGACTTTGACTCAGACATGTTAGACGACATATATGTCGCTATCAAGTGAGTAGTTTTGTTTATTTATTCATAAAGGATTGATGCCTGGCTACACAATAAGTGAATAAGTGTCCACTACAATGTCCTCACAATCATCCCTTCCATTTGGACTAGTATTCTCCATTATGGTATAAGTATATGTTATAGGGGTGTGCGAAGTCCACTTTTTTGGTTCGAAGCGAAGTATAGTCGAATATGGGAAATATTCTCGAAGCCGAATCGAAGTTCAAATATGTTTCTATTTAATTTTGAGTAAAAATATTATGTTGATATTGAGTACATTTATTACATAAAACTAATATGTGTAGCTTATTGTCAACATATAAATGTTATATTCACTTTACCTTTGTATTAAAAACACTTTTTTATGTGTACAACATGAGTGAGTAAGTAGAAAAAAATACATTTGCTTAATATTATTGGATTTTCCCTGCATGGTGTTTCACTAACCTTTCACACACAAGATAGAATTAACTAAATACAAGAGTTAACGGACGTTCAAGAACAAGAACAACATTATCGAAAAATAAGAGTTTAAGTTGATTCGACAAGTGTTTTTATAAGTTTGAGATAAGTTTAATTAAACACACTGAAAATTAAAAAAACTTTTATTATTTATTTTAATTTACATTTCCAAGAGAAATAAATTCATCTTCAGTTGGTACCAATCAATGCTTGTGATCAAAGCGGTTAGAGCTTTAATGTTATGGTCATCTTGAAATTCAAAGTATTAAGGAAATTTTCCCAGTTCCGCCAAGAAAATAAAGCAAACTTGTTCTAAAAAAAATTATATTTTGTTTCTTGAGGTAATTTCAATTCACTTTTATTTGGTATAAAATATAAGTGTAATGTAATCACTAGATTTTGAACAATAGACGAAGCTTCGAATAGCTGCCTAAGCCAAACATGGGTTCAAATCGAATACAAATACACCAAGATTCGATTTGGCTTCGAATTTTTCTAAGCTTCGCACACCCCTAGTATATAAATATTAATTATATCTTAACCACACTGATGGAGATATCCAGAGAAAGGCATTAGTCTCATCTTATCTTGCTTGTCGGTAATCGAGATGTTAATTCTTGAGTCCCTTCCAGTGAGCTGAGTTTTTTTCCTTAAATGTTTCATCATCTCCTGCACAAATATGGGCCCATTTGATCAAAATTCTATCTTCCTTATCCCTCTACCCACCAGTGAAAATATGAAGGTTGGCCAGCCTAGTAGAAAGGCACGGATCACATAAATGTATCATAGCTATTTTGCATTAGGCTCATAATTAAAATGATTTATTATTGTTATTATTTATCCCTCAGGTCTGATGAAATCGTCATGCCAGCCGAGCAGACGGGTCTTGTTAGGGAAAATTACCAGTGGAAAGTGCTGCTTAGGAGGGGTGCCGGCAAGGACGGAGTGTTTGTACATGCCCCTAACGGGCTCTACGACCATGACCTATTCTCTCTTATCTGGGGACCCACGGTTGCTGCTCTCAGCTTCGTGTTTGATAAGAGCAATGACACAGCAATCTACCAGAAGGCCATAGCTGGTTTTAGGTTTGTTTTTCTTTTCTATTTCCGGTAGTAGAACAATTGCACCAGCATTCACCATGAGAAAGGTTGGAAAACCAATTTATGGTACTATTCAGGATTGAATTTTTTACCATAGCTCACCACACTGTCAATGCTGCCAACCGTGTTAATATATGCACCTAAAATATTGATGGAAAATATGACGCAAGCAAGTTATGGTCAAAAAATGTGTCCATATAATTTAGGCGAACACAAAATAATAAGCCTGGAAAGCGACGTAGGAGGTTGGAGTCGAAAGAGGAGTGGTGATCAGAGTTAAGTGTATGTAGGATAAGAATGTAAGTTGTGTAAAAACTAAGAAAGGGTGGTTTCAAATGAAAAATTATAACAAGTAGGGGAGTGAACTCTCATTATTACTCCTTATCATGGTAATGAAAATGGTATTAAATACTGTGGCTCAAAACTCAGAAGACCAAGATAGGTATTATTGTTCGTTTCTGGAACGAAAATGAAATTCATACAAGATATTTAACATTTTGCTATTTAGGTCATAGAATAGCTCAGGGTATTATATAATGAACTTAATATCCCCACTAAAAGAAGAGCAATTGGATCTTTAAAAAATACATCAAGTTTTCATGGATGGGCCAAATGTAAACCTACGCCAATACCTAATCATGCTGTTTCTTTACGGGGTAGGCATAAAACTGTGCATATAGCTCAAAAACAAATCCATACTTATTCCATAGTCACTAACTTTCTCCACACTTCCCTATGCTTGCATACGCCCTTCGCTTCAACAACATCCATATACTGGGTCATACATGCTCTTTTATTCTTAACACTCCCAAACCAACGTAATACACTTATTTCAAATTTACCTGGAGTCCCTTTCATACCGCAAAACTTCAGCACATTTATTACTGACACTGTCCATACGAGTTTCTCCACATATATTTCTTAGATATCTCATTCTAACAGCATTCATCTTGCTCTTCTCCTTACAAACTCATGCTTCACATCCATAAAACCATTAGCGATAACACACTTTTACATACGGCCATCTTTGCCACTTTTGATAATACTTCATTCTTTGAAATAGTTCACATAAATCCAACTACTCTCCAAGATATATTCACCAGTTTGTCGATTTCACCATCAAGCCTTCCATTTTTACAGAACATTCTGCCCAGATACACAAAATCACTCACTTGTTTTGGCAGTTTTTCCATTTATGCTAACTACTAAGTTGACACTCATTTCTTGATTCATCCTTATCAAAAACTATCATCTTTATTTGTTCCTTTTATATGTTTCTATCCACCTCTCCTGTGCCTTCTTCCAAATATAATACAAATATCTTAAAAAATGAAGAGATTTTCCTTAAAGAGATAAATGATATATATTTGCGTCCTATGCCATTTCCTGTAACTGTCCTATGTTATTTATTCCTTTTACATGTTCCTATTTAAGTGTCCAATCATTCTTTACCATTTTACTTTTATCTTTTTTGTGTTTTTTAGCTTGCTCTTTTAGGAAGTTGCGTTGTGCGTTTCCTGCCCGATGAGTTACTTACAATTTAAAAATAAATTAATCTACAAATTTTATATATTTTTTTAAATTCTACAAGATTACAGAATCTAAATTTTGTTCAGACCTCTTATTTCAGCCCAATCAAAGTTTTTATCTCTTTTCCCGACCCTAGTCACGATCAAATTGCCATAAGGTAATTTTATCATCAAATTATTTTAATTCTTTTATTGGAATGAATGGGAAGTTTAGTATTGACTATAAATATAAACCTATAGTGTAAAATTATTTTTAAAATTTTGAAATTAAAATTGAAATTTCCCAGCCGAAAATGTCCCTAAGTCAAAATGTCATTCCTGCACAGGTCTGATTAAAACATCATCGGATGAAATAGGGAAATTATAAGTAAAAAAGAAAAACAGCTCTGCAGAAAGAAAAGGAAGAGGCAAAAGTGTTAGAACATGAATTGCAAAAATTGAAAAAGTTTTGTGATTGAATGATAGGTAATTTTTTGTCTTCATTCTAAAAATATTTTGTTTGTAGGTTTTACTATCTTAATTTTTAACCATGATATTTAACTGCAATTATCTTTATTTTAAAATAGTTTTTTTTTTTCTCAATACCTCATTTTGGTTTGTTTTTCATTGAGGATTCTCTATCTTTATTACCAAGTATTTATTAAACAAATTAATTACTAAAAAAATGGCTTGGTGTGGAAAGGTTCAGCTGTCAAAGGGTGGAAGAGACTAATCAAACAAATGTAATTTGTATGTGTGTATATATTAGACATGGGTCAAATCCATTATTTTTTAAGCCAAATCTTCATTTTACCTTTGAATCTTGAATTTGAATCCGAAACTTAGAAATATGATAAACAAAGTGTTTAATTGTTTAACTTTCCCCACATGGAAAGGATTCTTTCCTTTAATTCTGATTTTGTTCCCATCAAATGGTAAATTATTAATGGTCTTGGGTTTGGTTTAAAAAAGAATATAGAATGGGAAGACACAACATAAATATATCACGCAAAATTAAGTTGATCTTCAATGGCTTCTCTTTAGTTTCAACAAAATCTGCCAAAATTTTAATTTGGCGATTTCCATGTGAAAGACCAACAGTATGACCATGGCAAAAACAAACCATTATGCTGCAAGTTGGTGGTTGATAACCAGATAATTCAACAAGTATCTGAGACAAAATGGAGTAAAAATAACAAGCTCGGGATTAACAGGGATATAAATAACAAATAACAAAAGGTAACAGAATTGCTGGATGCCTAATTACTTAATATGGCACAACAAATATCTACGACAAAATTAATAAACAAGA
The DNA here is from genome assembly GCA_902155825.1 of Timema genevievae. Taxonomy (NCBI): domain Eukaryota; kingdom Metazoa; phylum Arthropoda; class Insecta; order Phasmatodea; family Timematidae; genus Timema; species Timema genevievae. The sequence continues at coordinate 67,386 of CABFWO010002822.1, read as the reverse complement.
CTATATATGTTATCGGTAAGATTAATACTTGCATATGCCGCAGAAACACATAGTGAAACTAAATGAACTCAACAACAGCTGGAGGTCGCGGAAATGCGAATATTGAGAAAAATCACTAATAAATCGCTACTAGACAGAGAAAGAAATGAGAACTTAAGAGAATCTTGTCAAATCAACCTATCACTGAATATATAGCGTGATATAAGAGATAATGGAGCCAACATATTGACAGGATGCAAGAAGACAAAATTGTCAAAATAGAGAGATGAAAGAATTCCAGGAAGAAGAAGACCTGGAAGACAGAGATGAAGATGGAAGGACAGCCTTTAGAGCCCATGGAATGAAACAGGCCAAAGACCTACAAAAGAAAAAGAAGAAGGGTTTGGTTTTTAGGTTTTTTTCTATCATTATATTGGTCTTAACCACTAGTAACTATTATAATAGCTTTTAAAAAAATTCAAACTTTGAATTTAAAAAAATTAGGGTTTGAGTCTTGAATCCTTGAAATTCCTTCGGAATTCAAGGGTTCCACTCTTGGGATTCCTTGATGTATAATCATATAAAATCACAATGATTAATAATTTGATTGGTGGTGAGGAGAAAAAGGAGAGTGTTGCAACCCCATAGACATTGGACAAGGTCATTATAACCTCTTTAGCTTGGCATGCTATTTTCAATCACTAGGTCCTGGTGTTCATTATATGGACGTTAGTGGCTTTTGGAAGAAAAATGACATGCAACATGATATTCTTGGAATATGAACAAATATTAGTTTTCATAATAATAATTATCTCTACATTACACAGTAACATTAACACAAATTGCACAAATATTGAGTTAAAAAATAGTCCATACACTTCTCAGTATACGGCGCAGGACTAGCATACCCAGAGAATATGGCACTGATTTAAATTCAATATAAAATTATAAATCCCTCTATTTTTTTCCTTACATATATTTACGGGGAAAATTATTTCACCGATCAAAAAAACTATTTGCTTAAAAATAAGTTAAACAATAGAGCGTAACTGTCCCAGGAATGTTTGTTGAAGACCTAACTCTTCAACTCATAATGTAATATAAATATGTAAATATTGTTGAAATAGACAATCCCATGTCAGCAACATAAACAATTGTTTACTACTCAATGTCAAGTAAGCTGTTGCCACACACACTTAAACAATAATTATAACCAAAAAAAAGACTTAACTACTGTTGATTGGTCAGACACTAGACAGGCAAGGGGTAGTAGGCCTTCGACTGGTGACTAAATAGAAAAGTCTTTTGATCAACATTTGGGATTTATCGAGTGTAATAATTACGAGTGTGACATAACTGAAGGGACTTCTCCATAGGGATTCATTAGTAGAAGTTTGATGTTTTACATGATAGAACTTAGTGGTGGAGGCAATATATAATGAATGAACTCAGATGATTACAATCTGTGAATAGTTAACTTACTTCATATAAACCAAGTAATAAAATCATCATGCAAAGGCATACATGTGAATTCACAAATTTAGGTGGACTTCCCGGCTATCGATCCAGGTCCTATTTAGACTAACGCAGATTGCAGACACTAAGGCCTCTCTTCGAACTTATATTTTACTATAGACATGAATATCATCACATTTGTCTTCATTTGTCAAACAATCGTTTTAGTTCTTTTTATAATAAAACCCAATTGAAACCAGTTTCCATTCTGTTATCTTATCACTCCTTAAGCTTTCCCTTCCACATTCACCCTGATAAAAAGCAGAGTGGGGAGTGACAACAGCTAGTATTTTTGTAAATGATAGTATTTGTATAGTTCGACACCTTAGCTCAGTTGATAGTATATCTGTCTACTGAGCCAAGAGTCCTGGGTTTGATTCTCGGCATGGCCGAAAATCCATCATTGGGGAAATGTGTGTTTACCCTTTCATAGGGATAAATTAATGGCCGGGGACTGGATATTGTGCCTGTCCTAGTCTTAAGTTAGATTTTAAGGCATATGAAGCTATAACAGGCCTAGCAAGCCGGTAGCGGAAAATATATGGCTTGAGTAAAAAACTGACCCAGGCCACAGGCTGGAAACAGTAAAGTAAATTAAAGTATTTGTATCAGGAATCTGAAATTATGGGAGGTTTTGCCATTTGGACACCAAAGCATTGCCTTTCTAAACATTATTGTTATGGAAGGAAAATAACTTACATATGCCTTATTGAGAGTACCATCATAAAATTGGTCCTGTTGTATGTACAAAAATGGTTTGTAAATATATATATATCTGTTAAACCGCCAACTAGAGCTATTACTCACATCTAAGGAGATATAAGGTAAGATGGCTGTATCTATGTCAGTCTCCTCTTTTTTATAATATTAGCTACACCACTGTAGTAAACAAGTTTCTCCAAGAGGCAGCTATTACCTCTTTGATTAGTGAAAAGTGGGAAATATGTTGGTTTTTCATTGTAGAAAGCTATTTTGTGTTTGTCCTTTTATTTGTTCTTAGCCCTCCTTCTGTATCTTCTTACATTTGTGATGATATTTTATAATTTTGGTAACACTGTATTTGTGTCACATTGAATGACCACACAGGAAGTGTGCAATGATCTCCGCCCACTACAGCATGAGCAACGACTTTGACAACCTGGTAATCTCACTGTGCAAGTTCACAACACTGCTCAATTCACCTGAGACTCCCGATGCTCTGACAGTGGCATTTGGGTCAAACCCAAAGGCAAGGTTGGCAGCCAAGACAGTTTTCAACCTGGCTCATCGTCATGGGGACATTTTGAGGGACGGCTGGAGGAATGTACTGGAGTGTGTCCTTCAATTATATCGATGCAAACTGCTGCCTAAAGTGCTCATAGAGGTATTTGCATAAATAAGCTATCTATGTTCACATTTATTGTCAGTAATAAGTAAAAATACAAATAATTAAATATACTTCAGGATAGGAACTCAGCTTACCTTTGTGAGGGTGCATTGGTCTTGAAAATCTTAAATCTAGATTCTAGACGAACACATAATTAATTATCCACACAAACACAGTTTATTCAAGTTTTCAGTTTCACAGCTCCATCAGGCAGAGGATAAACATGTTGGCTGACTGCCTCTTGTTGCTTATTGTTCTTATTTTGAATGTACGATTAACTCCCTAATGTTTATTTATTGTTCCTGTTTATTTTGGAATGTATTTTTATGTGAATATTATTTGTCAAACTTTATTTTCAAGGCCATTGAAACCTCTCACAGATAAGCTGGGATCATATTCTCTCATAATTACCGATAATTTTCAATAATAAGCAAAGATTGAAATATAAATTTAAGGAATCTATAATAATATAATATTATCAAGTCAGGATCAACACAACCCGCTTCGGTGGCTGCATGGTCTAAGGTGCTACTCTTGCAGTAGACTAGACTGCTGATAACGGGGAGCTCGAGGTTCAAATTTAGGTCAGGTGTATTGAAGATAGTTTTTCCAAAATGGTTTGCCACTCTCCATAAAAATGTGGGTACACCTCTAAATATAACCTTTTTAATCCCTAAAACTATTAGCATAATTATTAAATAAGCATATAACCCCTGAAATGGGTAGTAAGACGCGGTGCTAAAAAAACATCAACACCTTCTGTGATTTTAAGATTTGACTGTAAGCTGTGTGCTGTGTTTTTTCTTTAGGCAGATGACTTCATTGACATAAGCGGCAAGATCCTGCTGCTGAGGGAGGAAACTCCATCTCAGAAAACAGAAACTGGACTGTTCAGCTCGCTATACTCTTACATTGCCCTTGGAGCATCAGGTAGGTGAAGCTCAGGAAGGACTCCTCAAAGATTGCCAGCAACTATATACAGGATCTAACCATCTAGTATTTTTTTAAATTATTTGAATCTTGTAATTTAATATTCAATTTTCTATTCTATACAATTATTTATCTTAGTAAGCGCTGTATATTATATATTTATTTTAAAATTTACATCAAATTTAAACCGAACACATTGGTTTAGTAATGTATAACTTTTACCGCTGAGCTACCCTATTTGGTCCAGGGACCAGTCATTCATACTCACTTAATACAAACAGCATAGCAGAAACAAGAAATAACTAACTAATTTGGTGGCCAACATACCAATACCAATCACACCAATGGCACAATATTCTTTGCTGTCTCTGTAAAAGACAATTATGTACATTTTTGCTTTGTAAATTTGTAACTACACAGAAACAGTATTGTTTTTAAAACTCATCATACGCCTCAAGTACTGTTACAAGCATGAGGCTGGGTTCGTTTAGTAAAATGCCTCCATCTTCTTCTATCCTGTCATCTTACCCGGTTATATGCTTATGTGCTAATTATGATAGTGATTTTAGGGATGAGGAAGGTTATATTTATAAGAAATATACCTGCATTTGAGTGGAGGGAGGGTGGAAAACCTGACTGAGATTCAAACCTCGACCTCCTTATCATCGGCGGCAGTCTAGTCTACTTTGAAAGTAACACCTTAGACCAATGCTTCTCAAACTGGGGTACGCGAGCAGCTCTCAAGGGAAAGTTGGCTAAATAACAAGAGACTTATATAAAACCCTAATTGTTGGCAGTTACCATTATTTGGTTATTTCCACCCCTCTTTACCCCTATTTGCTTTCGGCTGAAGACCGATTTCTGAGAATTTTTAACCCTCTACTTGACATCTTCTTCATTAGCAGTTTATGATGCCTTTCTTGACAACATATCTCTGTGAGAGGGGTTTTTCATCCATGGTGTACCTAATAAATAAGCACGCAATAAGCTAAATTTGCAATAGGCTAAATTTGGAGCCGGACCTCCTCTTGAAAATTTCAACTGGACAACAAGATATCAAAAAATTGTGCCAAACCAAGCAGCCACACCCCTCTCATTGAAAAACTTTGGGATTCTTAATATATCAGCTCCAGAATTACATTTATTTTTTATTTTAAAATATTTTGTTTAGGTTTACTTTTTCTCTTTATTTTTCTACAGATTTGTGAAGAAAATGTATAAAACTTTCATACAGACTTTTACAGTAAAATTATGTTTTTTTTTGTTTTGTTTTTTCTTTTTGTTTTTTTCACTGATCATAACGATTCTCAATAAGAGATGATGTTAAGGCGATAACAGTAGGATTCTCTCCAAATAGCTTTGTCACATTTGAAATATTTTGATTAGAGATAATTTTTCTCAATATATTAAATAGACCAATAATTTATCATGTGATCAGGGTTGAACCCCCCCCCCCTCCCCCCAAATCCACGGCCTTGCATTGAGGTTAAAAATAGATAAGAGAAGAATAATATAATTAAAATGGTTGAATAACATATACGTAATGTACCAAGGGATTCTTCCCACATTTTTCCTCTTTCCCTAGGTGGGCTTTCTTAATTAAATGTGTACTTAATAGTTTATTTTTCCTTTTTCTTTATTTTTGTCAATGTCCATGATTATAAAATAATTTATCCATTGAGTCTTATTATTGTTAAACAATTTGATTAAATTTTAAAATTCTTTTATCAATATTACTTTAATTTTTCTAAAATAATAAAATATACAATTAAGTGAAGAAAGAATATCCACAAGAAGTAGAAAGTTAACTGGGAGTAATTCTCAGTTGCTGATATCTCATGCATGAATTTGGATCTATTGTGCACCCAGAGCCAGCATCCCAGAAAGGCCCTTCGCTTGAGGACCAGGAGAGTATCCATCAGGCTCGCCAGTGCGTCAAGGAGTGTCACCTGGAGCAGCTCATCACTGAATCCAAATTCCTCCGCCTTGACTCGCTGCAGGAACTAGTCAAGGTCACACTCTTGATTGCACTAGGAGTGTATGAAGCCTCAAAAACTATAACTTTGAATATTTGTCAGTTTCAACTTCACTTTACAAAATTGGGCTTTGACATATACAAAGCTTCTCCTATATATCTCTTTTAAAAAAATCCCTTTTCATTTGTTGAGGTAAATTGTGTTATATTTGGAAGAAGGTATAGTAAAGATGGATTGAAACATGATATGGCTTCCACAATGAAAATAAAAAGACCCCAGTTTACACTTCACATTGCTGCCATTAGACAAAAAGTTAATGGCTACCTTGTTAAGAAAATTGATCGTTACCACCCAATCTCCTGACCAAGGTTTCATTTTGTTGAAACTCATCAAGAGGGATTGGGAAATGTGTAATGCAACTTATTAAGGAAAAAACCAAAATAACTCAAAAAAGAGGAAAAAAAAGGTAAGGACCGATAGGACACTAGATATGAAAATGTAAAAGGTAAACATAAACTCTTTTTGTCCTTTATGTTTACTTCTTACATGTTCCTATCTAGTGTCCTATAGTTCTTAACCAATTTCCATTTTCTCCCTTTTATGTTTTTTGGTTTCCTCTTTCAGGAAGTTGTGTTGCGCGTTTCACACTCCTCCCTGATGAGTTCCGATAGAATAAAACCTGGGTCAAGGGATTGGGTGGTAATGATACATTTTCTTAAAGAGGCAGTCATTACCTCTTTGTCCAGTGGCAGCAATGTAAAGTGTGAACTGTGTTCTTCTTTTCACTATAGAGACTATATAAATTATGTTTGTTTCCTTTTATATGTCTCTATCTCTCTTTTCTGTACCTTCTTCCAAATATAACACCAAGTTTTTCCTATAAAATACATATTTAAATTCAATTTTATCAGTCAGTACTGTTGTATAGGAAATCAATTAATGATTGCTTGACAAAAATCTGAAATTATCAGATCACATGTTGTGATAGTAATTTGATTTATATGCCTATGCTGAAATATTTTGTAGTATATGTATAATACAAGTCTTGTTGTGCGCCAGAAAGTAGTGTAAACAACTGAGAAACAAGTGAAGTGAGCAGCCGCCATGACAGACAAAAGAGAGTAGCGTCAGTGTTACGAGTGAACCGGCCGTGGTCTGACCCTAATATATTCGCGTCTGTAATGTGACCTCAATTAGCACTCGCATACATAACATATTTGAAACATTTTTGCAGTAAATTATTCTCTAAATATAAATAACGTTTTGTGTATTGGGTTTTATAAATATGCTTAATGTATTTTTTTCAACATAAATCAAAAAAACATAATCTAACATAATCTAACATAAACTTGGTTATTTAAATATTAATTTTATTTAGCTTTGCTTCCACAACAATGTGACTTTCACACAGATTAAATTGTTATTCGACACCTTTACTTTTTTTTTTTATTCCCTTTGTCGTTACCTAGCCCTGTAGGCTCATCTGTCAGGATAGCTTGCGGGAGGGGTTAGGTTGCAGGCAAGGTAATTGTGTGGATTTGAAGTAATATGTAGGTTTACGAATTTTGGTTTAATAGTAGTTACTAAAAGATAATAAAAAATTATATGTTTGATGGAAGATAAAGAAATTAAAGATACTGGGCGCCCAAGCGCATGGAAGAACTGTCATAACTCGTGGAAACTTAGACTGATGGAATTAACTGACACTGCGCGTGACCCGTACAGAACTCGATCTCGGAACCCTGGACTCACGAATGCCATCTAAGTACAAGTGCTACTGATGACCCGAAGATGTAGTCTGATATTGTACGGCGCTGGGCACCGTAATGTTCTGCAATATTGATGGAATTATAGCAACCCAGATGCCAAAAAATAAAAGTCTTTTATACCCCTTACAACCTCTTTCCTTGCTAACTAGTTCAATATTGTTATGAATGTTTAGCGTTCTCTTTAAACCTTTCTAGTTTGTTACTTCATATACACTAAGCCAGCACTTCAGCCCGTGCATCCACTCGAGTTATGTAAATCAAAACAAACATTCAAACATTGCACCGCGGTTATGATACTTTTTATAATATAGTTTTCTATTTTGGTAGATAGTGTTTCACATATCTCTCCTTCATATTAGCAGCATAGTAAAGTGTGAACTTTGGTCTTCTCCACAGGCACTCATCTTCGCCTCTCATGGCCCAGACTCGCACGTCTCCTCAGGAATGGCTTATGATGAAGATTCTGTGGTTTTCTTCCTGGAACTACTGCTTAAAGTGGTTATACAGAATAGGTAAATTATCAGGTATAACACTAGACATCTGCAAAGCAGGTTTTTTGAGTTAGAATCATATCATATCCAAGTTAAATTTACTTGAGTCACAATGTTAAAAAAAAGTTGCACATTAAAAAAAAACATTAGATTAGTTTCGGACCATAGTCCTACAAGTTCTTGGACACATTCACATGGTAAAGAGCACCATGTGTTTTAGTGATTATAGACTATTTTATTATATATCTTTAGTCCTCAAAGCTTACACATTTGTCACATATTATTCAAAGGTGCTAATATAGGCTATGCAAAGATTTTATAGAGGTTGTTATTGGTATTAAAAAAAAAGTGTGCATAATTTTCAAGTCAATATTGAAAAAAATTAACAAGCATTTTACTTCGCCTAGCAAGAATTATTATTAAAATATATTAACATATTTTAGGCACATTGTGGGATTTGAAATTGCCTAGAACCTCATTGATTTTTTCTAGTTTTGTTTGATTTGAGTTATCGAATTGAATAGTATAAAATTCAAATTGATATCAATATTATCGAAGCTTTGCAAACCCCTAATAAACATTGATAACAATAAGGACAGATTAACTAATGATTAGAGACATGCAAAAGGTGAGGTTATTTTTACAAGAAAAATTGGTGTTATTTTTCCCAAAAGTGTTGATATTATAAGCTGAAAGGGATGTTATTATTTATGTAAATACGAGTTGAATTAGTATCCATTAAAAAAAACTAGGGTAAAACTGTCTACATTTTTCGCTCATATTGTTTATTTAACCATTTATTAACATATTTGGAGAAAAATCAATTATAAATACACACAAAACATTTCACGCTTAGTAATATCAAACTCGATATCTCCTTTGAGTCTTACAAATAGCAATATTGAAATAATCGATTATCAATTTAGGCTTAGATCAACCAATAACAACACTGAATCACGTCATCATAGTCCATAGAAGATTAAACTACTATCAAATAAGGAGAAGGGAATAAAAATTAGGAAAATTTAATTTTGCCAAACATGACTGCCTGTAGCAAGGTTCATATATATTAATCTCCTTGCTTGGACCTAGGGTGAAATCTTTTAAAGGCTGAAAAAAAAAATTAATCTATTGAACTTTAAGTATCGTAGTGTGTAAAAGTAGAAATTGAGATTTTTAATGTAAGGCTCAGATTTTTAAAAAAACACATAAATAACCTGAAAACACTCATTTTTCCTGTGATCCGTTTAATACCTATAAAATAAGAAAAAACTGATACTATCCGCCTGAAATGTAGCCCTGGCATAGCGCTATCGCCAGTGTTACCACATTTAAAATTATATTGCATGAAGTGGTATTTGTCAAATTACAAAGAAATTGTGTTTATTTAGAAAAAAATCTTATATTCATTTTCTTCCTGTGAAAACAGTAGAATTCGTGTAAAAATTCACGTTATTGCAAATGCAAATTTTGCGTGTCCCTACTAATAAGTAGGGAATGTGGAAAGATTATGGATAAGTTAAGGGAATGATATTTTTTATCAAACAAAAATAGGGACAGAAACAGAAGAAAAACTTATCAAATAAATATTGAATTCTGTGTTTTAACTAAATAAAAATTGGAGTGTGTGAAATTGACATTTTTATTTCGGTTATAGATCAATATTGGGATTACTATTGCAGGCGAGATCAAGATCTACTATTTTGCGGAGATACATTTTTTAAAACACTAGCTAATTTTGGGATAGTTTCAGGAATTTAAATTCTTCTCTTTCTTTAGTTGTCTTTTCATATTCCTTTTGATATAAAAGAAAGATTTAAATATTAAAGCTAAATTAGGGAACATAATTTTTAGAGGTATGTCAATTTAGTAAAACTGATTGATGATATTGTTTATTAGGGGTGTACTAAGCATCACAAACTTTGACTTTGCTTTGAATATTCATTCGTTGCGACTTCGATTCAAGAGTAAAATTTCTGATTCGACAATTACGAAGCTTAGCAAAAAAAAAAAATTAAATTGCAAACGCACATTAATGGGTTTTTTTTTTTTGCTATTATTTCCTTCACAAATTAGTGATAATGTAGAAAAAAACTGAAATAATTATGTTTGCAAATAACATTTTGTTAGTTATATTTAATACCTAAATTTACATAGGAAAGTATAATATTTTTATCCAACACTAAACCATTTTTTTAAAGATTGAAACTCTAATTCAGCTTCAGGAATATCTCATATAATGGTGATAGCAGAAAATAAAATTAATAAATGATTTTATTTTATAGTAAACAGTTTATATATAAAGAAAATACCTACATCCTTTATGGGGTAGGCAAGAACCTGTCCATATAGCTAAAAAACAACAACTTGGTACTTAATCCATCCTCACTGCTTTTATCTACACTTACCTAATCCCTTTGCTTCAACAACATCCACACGCCGAGTTTTACACACTTTTATTCTTAAAACTCTTAATGTTTCTCTTTTTCCCACATTCATCTACAAAATTTAGACATGTCTTACAAAGCCCACCCCTTTTTGTTGATCCACACACACTTTAACTTCATATATTCATTTTGTCACTCGATCCACACTCATCTTCTCAACATGCCCAAACCAACGTAAGACACTTCTTTCACATTGATCTATTGGATTCCTTTTCAAACCACACTCTTTTAGCACCTATTCAATATTGACTTTGTCCATATGAGTTTTTCCATCTGTATTTCCTAGATATCTCATTCTCATTCTAACCACATTCACCACTCTTTTGTTTCTAATGACAAACCCACGCTTCACATCCATAAAACAATGTTGGCGTTAACACACTTTAATATACTGCCATGTTTGCCTCTTTCAATACTACTTCATTCTTTGCAATAATCCACATACATACATCTAACTATTCTCAAAGATTCATTCGACTGTCTATCAATTTCTAAATCTCTCCTTCTATTTTTACAGGACATTCTACCCAGAAACACACAATCATTCACTTGTTCAAACAGTTTTACATTTATACTAAGCTGACAATCATTTCTTTATCTGTCCTTATCAAAAACTATCACCTTTATTCTGGAGACATTTATACGAAGATACATTTTGCCGGTCTCTACAATCAAATAATTTAATGCATTCTGCAAATCACTTTCATTCTCAGCCATTAATACTGCATCATCTGCATATATCAGTACTCTCACATTAACATTGTCCATTTGTACACGTCCTTACAAGCATCTCTCAAATACTTATTCATGAATACATTAAACAACCATATAAACATAACACGACCTTGTCTAACATCCTGTTCACTATCAAACCATTCTCACAAAGTTCCATCCACCCTAACGCATGCTTTACTTCCATCACACACTGCCATAATTGCTTTTACTAACCATGCATCCACACCACTCTCTCTAAGAACATTCCATAACATACTTCTACTCACCCTATTGTACGCTTTTTCTAGATCAACAAATTCACAATATATGATATATAAATATAAGTGAATGGGGAGAGAATGAGTGATTGAATAATGAAAATGATAACTACCGAAAAAGAAAAGCATAAGTACTGCAGATGTATTCCACTCAAGCTGGATGCAATTTGGAGAGTAGAAAAAAATTTGAAAAACTGGAAAGGCAGGTGGTGATGGTTGATTTAAATGCCAAAGTTGGGAAGGAAAGAAGTGGTGTTGAAGAGGTACAAGGAGCTTATGGTTGGGGAGGAAGAAACGAAGAAGGAAAGAGACTCCTAGAATTGTGCACAAGAAATGGACGAAAGTTCAGTAACAGTTGGTTTAAGAAGAACAGGGGTATGCATAAGATAATGCACTACAGCTATAATGGTGAGCCAAAATCCCTAATTGACTATTTCCTATTAGATAGGGAAGCAAAGGCATGCACATTGAACATTAAGGTCTTAAGTTTGTCTTTAGACGAGGACCATAGACTATTAGTTGCTAATATGAAAGGCTGGAGGAGGGGGTGTCAGATAGTAAAGCTGGAAAAGAGAATAAGGAAATGGAAGCTCAGCCAAATGAAGACGAGAATGGACTTTCAAGCCAGAATAAAAGGAGCACTACCAAAGGACAACTTGAAAGGAGGACAGGAGTGGCAAAGGTTCAAAAAGTGTATGGTGGAAGCCGCAGAGGAGATATGTGGAAGGATGAGTGGAAAGAAAAGATGAAAGGAAACTTCAGGGTGAAACAAAAATGTAAAGGGAGAAGTAAATGCCAAGAACAGAACATTTAGGAATGGTTCACAAAAAGAACAAGAGAAGCTAAGGGTAGGTATAAGGAGGGAAAGAAAAATGCAAAGAAGTTAGTAAGTAAAGAGATAAAAGCATGGATGAAAGAATGGGGGAAAAAAAAAAGTTCTACAAACTGATGTGAAAGGGAACAAGAAAGTATTTTACAGTCAAGTTTACCAAAGGAGGAGGGAAAATAGGAAAAAGGTTCGAATGATGGATGAAAAAGAAAGGATAATGGAGAGGGACGAGGCAGTAACGAAATTGTGGAAATCATATTTTTTTAGAGATTGTTGAATTCGAAGGGGAATGAATTGATATGGAAGGAAGAAAAAGAAGATAAAATGGACAGAGAGATGGAGGAGGAAGTAGCAAATGTAACTTGGAAGGAGGAAGAAGAGACCATGAAAAAGAGGAGGAAGGCAAAGGTACCAGGAGTGGACAAACTCACAGTGGAAATTATAACTACAACAGGAGAAATGGTTCTACAGGGGTGGCATGAAGTAGTAAGGGCAGTGTGGAGGGAGAATAAAGTGCCAGAGGATTGGACAAAAGGTATTATATTACCAATATTTAAGAAAGGGTATGGATAGGAATATTTACAAAAATTATAGAGACAGAACATTGATGTGTCAATACGCAAAAATGTACAAAAATATTCTGGAAAGGAGAATGAGGAAAAACATAAAGTGAAGATGGAGAGAGGAGCAGCTATAAACAGATAGGGCCTAGTTATCCTTTGATCAACTTTAATCATCATTGAAGGATTATAATTTATTTTAATAAGAAAGCAAAAATAAAAATACAAATATGTTTTTAATAAAGAATAAAACAACATTTTTAACAATTAAACATACTTTGGAAATAGTGAACTCAATAATGCTAAGTATGTTTTATTATCATTTTATTATTTATCATCTATCTTCGCATAGAAAACAAGAAGTATATTTGATTCTTGCGATGTATTGATTTCTGAGAATACATTCTATTAGAAACATGAAAATATTTTCGATCCCAATATGTTAATTCCCATTTTATTAGGCAGGACTACATTTAAATATTTTTACAATTACTTCAATAACATATTTAAAAAAATAATAATTAAAACCAGTTGGGTAGCAAGAATTAACAGTATCTTTATTTAATCATCACTCGGGCGAGTAAACATAATTATATCATGGCGGCCGAATTTGTATCTTGTGTAATAGCAGCTGACTTTGTATCATGTGTAATGTGTTCTTATTTCTGTTAAAAAAAAGCTGTAATTTTATTTCGAGTTTATTTGTAATTCTAGTTTTGATTTTTAGTTGTTGAAGAGTTTTAATGTGTTCATTAAAATATTTACAATATTGTTCATGAGGTGAAAGTTTTAGAAGTGAGTATGTTACGAAACGGTCGAGTCCACGTTCCCCATAAAGGTGAGAGGCATGTAAGATTTTCCACACCTAACAATTTTGTTGTTGTTGTAAATAATGATTTTATTCATGCTTATCTCTTTTTTCCAACAAAATAAAAAGATTATGGATTAAATTGTGCTTTTCAATTAGGCCTAACAAAGTAATTTTTTAATTCAAAATATTATGCTTCGTTTATGAGGTGAAAGATTCAACCATCGAATCCAGTAAAACACCAAATCCTAAAATCTCAAATACATGTCAGGATTCGGTAGATTCTAGGATTCGAAGATTTGAGTGGCCCATCTCTAATAATTATGAATATATTGAAAAATGTCACCTAAACATGGGAATCGAAACCAGAACCTTTGGCTTAGCGTGCCAATTCTCTTATCACTGAGTTATCAGGGATCATCCTTTTTCAGGGTCATTCTTCACTCATGCTTCAAGGCAGAGTTTGTGATGGACATGTGAATATCATTGGCTACCAAGAGCTACTGTTGATATCACAGCTACTGGCGACTCGTTTGTGGTTTTATGCTGCCAATAGTACAAATACATAATAAATTCCATGCGAATCAAGATGGAAGAAAGCAACACTATAAAATTAAATATATATGAAAGGCAAAGATTAGGGAATGAATTATTATAATTATGGACACGAGCGCGCCAATGCTCTACCACCGAGCTATCCAGAGATCGATTCCCTTATCCAGGTGTCTTTTTCAACTTATTCAATTCCACTCGAATTGAAAATTAGTAATACTTATTGTCCAAAAGTTACCATTATTAATTAAATCAATCTCTAATTGATACTTGACCCTTGACTACATACATTGTGTTTATGTAAATTTATCTCTTTGTCCTTACAGAGACCGGGTGAGCTCCATATGGCCAAGTGTAAGAGACCACATGTACAGTCTGGTCATGGGTGCAGCTGCCGCAGACCACCACTTCCTCATGGAGAGGTCTATTGTTGGTCTGCTCAGACTCGCCGTCAGGCTCATGAGGAGGGAAGACATGAGTCCCATTGTATGGCTCTCTATAACTGTGTGCTTTATAATGTTATTTTCCATCCCCCCCCCTCTAATTATTATTATTATTATTATAGCACCGGCTCTTGCTACCCTTTTTGGTTATACATTTAAGTAACAATTACGCTATTGGGTTAGGAATTAGGAAGGTTGAATTTAGAGGAAGTGAACCCATATTGGTATGGTGGGAGAGTGGAAAACCATTTAGGAAAAACCACCCCCAGTTCACCCAACAGAGATTTGATCCTCGATCTCCCCGTTTACGGCAGAATAGCTCAACACGAAATTAGCGTGTTAGCTAACCCCCCTCTAATTGATATCATAGAGAATCATTTTATTAATTTGTTTTTTAATCATTTGATTTACTTAATGGTTTCTTTATGTACTCCATGCTTCAGTTTTGAATTATTATTTGTTTTTTGACATACACAATGGCAATTACTAATTATCATCTAACACTGTTTGAATCTGATAGTAATAATAAAAAACATTATAATGAATGTTTTTGAACACTCGTCTCTTTTCAAACAACAGCGGAGCTTTCATATAAGTTACACCTAAGTTTTACCATCCATCACATCACATCACATCACATAACATCACATATAGCACAGATGATATCTTCATTTTCTAACGGTCATGCTAGCAACAAATTGAAAATCTTATGAAATCCAAAGCAATGACAAACCACAGAAAAGCTCATGGGAAAGTGAGTTTCTCTTTATTCCAGGATGAACTTCAAATTTGACGCATTGAAAATTAAGAAAATTTTAACTCCCTATTAGATTTTTTATATTTATTATTGAATTTTTTAACTTTTATTATTAAAATATTAAGGCCCAATCTTACAATGTCATGTTATTCTATTCGTTAGGGCTTAACATAAGGTTAAGTGATAACAACCACTACTTTTGATTTTACAATGTTTAGTTAGCACTAATATCCATGTAAATGTGCTTGTAACGTTAACGTGAGCTCTACCTTCTGGTTAGCAAACATAACATCCATATTAACAACTTTAAACACAACACCATATTGTTTTTAGGGTGATTGTTAAAATTAAAGTGAGGTTACATTTATTTATCTTATGAAATGGGTGATTTATTGTATGAATATGACGACTTTGAAGATGAGTTACACATTCTAAGGTACCTAAGACTTTGAAGACGAAAGAGTTTCCTTGAAATTTTATAACAAGGAAGAGTTATTTCTTAAGTTTTTGTTTGAACAAAAATAAAGTGATATACATTCTTGAAGTGATTGAACACCAATTAAAATTGTTTATTTTCAATAGTTTGTATTTATCTATTCAATCAGCAACATTTCCCATTCTTTGCTCAAATTTAAACTTCGTTAGTGTTTATGATTTTCATTAGCTATTTCAGCAGAAAAATAAATACGATAAATGATAGCAGATAACATTACACATTTGTGATAAATTGGACTTGTTTTGATTTCATAACAGTTCCATAAACGTTGTAATAACTTGCTTTGATTTATTTGATTTCATAACAGTTCCATAAACGTTGTAATAACTTGCTTACATTCTCTATGGTCAAATTAAGCCAATCAAAAGCCCTGAAACAAATCTAGCGCTCCGAGAAAGTTAACGATAAGACCTAATGGAATGCACGTGTTCGTAATTTAACGAGAACATAAAAATAGTATTGTAAAACACAATGCCAAGTTTAACCAATGGTTAGACTTTATGGGCAGTTAAGTTACAAGGACTTTGACGAGACATTGTAAGATTGGCCCTGGATATAATTCCTGATATATTCATCTAAGTCTCATGACAAACCTTTTGGACCATTGTTAAAAGTGCTTTGATGTCCACTTTGGATTGTAGTTAACGAACACTTTTGAATTGTTCTAGATAAAGTAAACTTAGAACTTTTTTTAATAGATGTTTTTTGTCAGCAGAATTTATTTTAAAGTGACAATTATTATTAAAATGTAGAAAATAAGTGTATCCCTGGTGATATAATATTCTAATACAGATACTATTTGTATCAAGAAAAGTGGAATATTTTTAAATTCTTAAGAGAACAAAAACCAACTTATATTTTCCTCCTTTTTACATGGAAATGGCGAGATTAAACCAAATTTTTCTATTTTTTTGTTATTACAGCCATACACAGAAACTGTTTAAAGCTTTAAGAAAGGACCGTGGATAAACCATATAATATTTTATTTCGTATATTAATAGTTCATTTTTTAAATACAGTAGATCCTTTTTAGTTCTAAGTCTTAGGGATATCTAGAAAAAATTTAAATATCCAAAATTTGAATTTTTCATTTTTATGAATATTATAGACTTCCGAGGACAGGAATATCGAGGTTCGAATCTGTCAGGTGAACTGGGGGTAGTTTTTCTTAAATGGCTTTCCATTCTCCCTCAACACAAATGCAAGTTCACTTCCTCTGAAGAAACAAGAATTTGAAAGACGCCATGAAGTCAGGCCCCTTGTGTCCCCATTCCTTCCTACTCTTAACACAGCAACCCACAAGGTAGGCCTCCATTGTCATTGAACCTCTTTTGTACGAGGTAAGCAATTCCTTTCACAATGTTACATCGAATACGGTCCACGTTCCTTGTTTTCACTGATTATTTTAATCATTTGTTGACTGGAACGAACACTGTGTTTGTCCTTTATGATATTCCTTATACAGGATATGTGTCTGCCATCACACAGAGACATTACTCTGGCACTATTAGCCCCTAACCTCTCAGGGGTCAGCTCGGTACACAGAGACATGACTTTAGCACTATTAGCCATTTCAACTATGGAAAGGAAAAACTCATATGGTTTTATTTTAGAATAATCTTGTAGTAATATATTTGAATGTAAAAAAGTATTTGTTTCTTCACAGGAACTATTTTACACTCTGTCCTGTAGAGTGAAGACTGCACTAAATAATGTGTTGGCCACAAAAAAAATCAGTTTTTTCCCTGTTTATTTTTGTATTGTATTTTGATAAATTTTTAAAATATAAAAATAAGAACACTATAAATTGTGCATCTCTCTATTGAATTTAAATTTTGTTCACTTGATTGTACAATAATGGAAATTGATTAAATTAATGAAGTGAAAATTGAGTGTAGAAAGCCCATCGGGAGGATGAGTGAAAGATGTGAAATTAATCAAAAATGAAGAAGTTAGTGTTTTTCAAACAATTTTTCAAACAGTTTTTTATAGGGTAACATTGCCAAAATATTGGAACTATATGATTCAATGTGTGTGTGACTTTTCTACCATATAAGTCAGAAGATAGTAAAATGTTACTTTGGTGCATTGAATTCTTACCACATTTTTCTATTTCCCTAGGTGGGATTTCTTCACCAAATTTTCACTTAATTAGATAATCTTTCCTTATTTTTTCTATCAATTTCCAATCATGTAGTAATTTAGCCATTAAGACTCCTCATTACTAAACATTATTGTTCACTTGATATCGATTAACAATGAAACTTATTTTTTTATTAGGAAATTAGCATTACACAATATAAATTTCTTAATAAAGGGTTTGCTTTAGAAGATTCCAAAGAACACACTTTTTGATTTAATTAATTATGTCAATACAACTTTGTACTTATTTTATAATTATTTTAGTTTTTAGATAAGTAAAATGTGTTTTCCCAAGCAAGCCAATCCATACCATCATTTGATTCAAACAATCGCATACAACTGTAATTTCAGGTCAAATACTCAGATTTTAATTCAATATACTTTTTTACTGTTCTTTTTAATAACGAATCTCTCGAGTATTTGAGTGTCTCATCTTTAGGGCTATACTGATTATGGGTCTGTTGGCCAGCAGGTGTTGCAGTCCCTGCGCATGTTGTTGCTTCTGAAGCCTGTAACTCTGTCGAGGGTGGCGCGCCAGATTGCGTATGGGTTGTATGAGCTACTCAAGACCAGCGCTGCCAACATCCACAGCCAGGAGGACTGGGCCATCATTTTCACGTTGCTGGAGTGCGTAGGAGCGGGAGCCCCTCCGCCAAGACTTGTCAGTGAAACTGCAGGAGAACAAGGTCTGAATCACTTGACGATTGTTGGAAGTTTCTGTCAAGGGAATACTGGGTGATTTTTTAAGGGGGAGGGGGGTCCTAACTTCTAAATTAATAACACTTGTTTTCCTGCTTTCCACATTGTCAGCTCTATATAGCTGGAATTTAAAAGCACAACAAAGTGCGTAGAATTAACTATATAGCTGCATTGAAATCAAGCACATATAAAATAATAATTTATTAAAATCTTTGGTGTCTGTATTTTTATAATTTGTTGTGGTACTGAGCAAATATCTTGAATATTAAATAAATCATTAATAAACTCATGTCCCACAAGATGGTAATATTTGTCTTGTTACAGCGGCCAAGTCTGACGGAGATCTTCCCCGCGATGAGGACAGTGGCCTTGGCAATGAGCGAGGTTACACGTCAGACTCAGAACTTAGTAAAATCACCACCAAGCATAATCGGCAACAGCAAGGAGCTGACAGTACGCTTTCATCGCGACCTACAAGTCCTGAGCTGTCACCCAACTCTGGAGGTGGCTGGATACTGGTATGTGTAAAAATCTTAGCCCATGGGCAAGATTATTGTTACATTAATAGCCGACATTGACTAACCACTTTTGAGATACTTAATTTAGTGGTTGAAATTTGTCCACATAATGTAAAGGCAGGTAGTGATGAAAATAATTTGTAGTTCACGCTGATTGTGAATTTTAAAATAAATCTCAAATTAAAGGCTAATTCTGAAAGTTGAAAAGTTAGAAGCTAGCTCCTTAACAAACAATCACTTTGTGACTTTTCTGCGAGCTCAAGATTTTTGATTTGAGACAATCTCAAGCAAGTTTCTCATGAAGCTCCATAGTTTTGAGTTGAGTCAAGCTAGGGTTGGGTAAATATTAAGGGTGTGCAAATATTCAAAAACTCAACATTTTCTAATATCATTTTCTGAATTATTCCTATTTGAACCTCAATATTTAATTCCATAATATATTAATAATCTTCTATTCGCACTGCATGTACTACTCATCGAAATCTATGAGACTTGACTATTTTAACAATAACGTTAGTTAAATTCATTTTAATTTGTAGTAAGGAGAAGTATGAAATTAATATTATAAGGAACATAATTGGTAGAACGACAATTGGTTGATTGATTGATTGATTGGTTGATACACTTCTTAAGTCAGTTAACATTACAAGTTATGAATATGAGGGATGGTTTAATAAAAGGGAGATTGTTAAACCAGAAAAAGAGTTAGATGCTAAGTCAATTAACAATATGAATTGGTGATGAAGAATTAATTATTCAAAGAGAAAAAATTGTTAAGTCAGGAATTTAATCACTTATAAATACATCTTCCTAAGAATCACCTAGAAATTGTTCAAGAGTAATTTGAATTTAAAAAATAGGTAAAACAGTAGTTGAACAAGATTCTATAAAGCAATAAAATTATTAGAAATTTTTTAAAAATATTTTTCTGAAAACAGAAATTTTAAATAGTTAATGACTGAACTGGATTCGTTATTACAAGTGATAATTACATGAATGATCAATTTAATAGAATCTAGGAAACCGTCAACAAGGGCAATTATGCATTTACCAACAATTGATAAGATTAATAAAAGGTGATTAATGATAAGTTGGCATTTGACTAATTACATAAATGATCAATTTAATAGAATCTAGGAAATAAATAACAAGGGCTATTATACATTTATACAATGCAAACAATTAATAAGATACAAAAAAAGGTTGATCGATAATAAGTTGGTAATTTGACAGGTTTGTGACACATTCACATATGAGAATTGTAGATGAAATAATCACATATGAAACATTAAAGTTGAATTACATATGAAACATGTTAAAATTGAAATTAAAATGTATCTAACAACATAGTCCACAAAGTTAAAATAAGTGATTATGTTATTGTTTAGAACTTTTTATCAGGTCGAGAGGTTAAATAAAAACTGGTGTTAACAAAAGAGAGAATTAATTACAAAATTGTTGTAGTATTAGATGTGTTGTCCAGATCAATCAATATAGTTATAATATAATAGTTTTATGATTCTTCCAGGAGTTCCAATTTTTTCTTATTTGAGAATATTTAGACCGAAATTTAAGTTTTATATGACAGAAACTCAATCATTGATATATCGTAGTATAAAGTCTCTGCACACAACCCATCTGGATCATCGGCATTTTTTAGTTCTAAGCATTGTATACTCTATAGCTCCTAGTAGTGCTCTACAAAGTCCTTCACAGACATTTTTTTCTAAAGACCCTCAGCAGTTTTAGCCAGCGCTCCATATTAGCACCTAAATGTTCGTTGCACTTGTTGGACCCAACTGTATGATTTTGTCTGTGTGCAGGTAGGAAAAGAAGGGGACATCCAGCCTCTTCAAGTGCGAGGGCCCCGCACTGTGAACCAGTACACCATCGTGCCCCTCGAGAGAGAACTGCTTCCTCATGACCCATTTGCACTGCTCAAGTGCTGCGAGTCTCTTGCATTCTTAGTCCGAGATGTCGCCCATATCACCCCTTACAACTTCGAGAATTGCGTCCACTGCATCCGCACATTTGTCGAGGCTACACTTATCACAGGTAAGCATATACTTGGAATTTATTACAAAATTTCTGTGCTTCTCTTTTTACTTTTAGTCCAGGATATCCATATACACTGATTATAAAGTTCCTTCACATGAAAAAGTAATATTTTTTAAAATTTAAAAAACCTTGTATAACTGTGAAAGTTTAATTATTTGGAAGTGTTAAAAGGAAAATAAAAAATTAAAAACTATTTAGGCCTAACCTAACTAGCCTTTATAGGTTGACCTCTACCATTATCACTTACTTTACATTAATGTACAGTGTTCCTGCACTGTATTTTTATATATTAATGATTTCGTTTGTTATTTAAAAATAGACACTTCACTTAGATTAGAGTAAATTCTAATTCTTTCATTAATACCATGTATAGTTGTCATTGACTCCTTTGGGCTCTACACATATTTACTAATTACAGTAAAGTGTTAGGGGTGAGAAAGGTTAAATTTAGAGGAAGTGTACTCAAATTTGGTTAGAGGAAGAGGGGAAAACCATTCTGGAAAAGCCACCCTCAGTATACCTGACCAGAATTCAAACCCCGATCTACTATCATTGACAGTCTAGTCTATTGTTAGAGAGACTTCTTAGACTATACGGCCACTGAGGCAAGTATTGATGGTATTAATGTGTGTTCCAGCAGACAAGCACAGCGGACCTAAGAAAGGATCTGCTGTTCCCCCAAAGGAATCAAAGCCACGCAAAAAGTCATCAAGCCGCCGAAAGGAGGAATCTGTCGGCGCAAAGCCTTGCAACTCACAGAGCATGTCCAACCCTTATGATGCAGATGAAAGTGACTCTGAGGAAGTCCCCAGTGGCTACCACCAGGTGTTTAAACTGGTAACACTTGTACATTTGTTCAACCCTGCGCTTGGTGGCAGAGTGGCCTAACTCCATTTGGCAGCATGGAATAAATACTAACACTAGTACATAGCTATACTATAGATATATGAAAACAGTTTGTAAACACACGCCATAATGTAAGTGATAGGTGAGGAAACCAACCTGAGAGGATAGCTAGACTAGGTCTTGATAAAAACAAACTGCTCTCTTCATTTCCTCATACACTATTCACACTTACATCTTCTTATCACTTTCACAGTTACAATTGCTTTAAAATTTACAGAATGATTCCTTTTTCTTAATAAAAATAACATAAAAACACAGATTAAATTTACTATGTGTTTTTGGTGATATTATGTGTTTCTTACCGTAAAAAGGGAAACTTCCAAAAGGTTAAATACATTGTGTAACTGTGAAAGTGATAAGAAGTTGTAAGTGTGAAGTGTGTATGAAGAAATGAATAGAGAAGTTAATTTGTGTGTATCACGCCTAAGCTAACTAATTAACGATCCTTTTGAACATAGCATATTTATTAGTAACACTACAGCACTACATTTAAAAAGTGTAGAAATATTACTAAAACATATTAAAACACAATAATGTTATCACCGATAAACTTAGACTGAACATAGAAATGATTAATTACAATATAACAAGTTCCCCTGATTATTTACACTACAAAAGTTTAGAGAGGTGTGGTGAGAATGTGGAGGGAGGATGGAAACTAATGCTAACCAATACTTGTTTTAAATAGCTAGCATTTATATAGGCAACAATACTGAAATATTATTCTATTTGTGCTAAAATGTGTGTGTGACTATGTCTACTATAGAAGACAGAAGAAAGGAAGATGAGTCACCTTTGTGCATTGGATTCTTCCAACACTTTCCCTCTTTTCCTAGGTGGGCTTTCTTCATCAAATTTACTCTTAGTAGTTTATTTTCCCTTTTCTTTAGTTTTATCAATTTTCATTATTATAAAATTATTTAGCCATTGGGCCACCTCATTTTTAAACATTTTAGCATTTATCACAGGTATTTATAAACTAAAATAATGACAGACATAATAATTATGTGAAATTATTAAAGTTAATATTTATTTAAAGAAGCAAAATCAAAATCAGATAGTATAAAACATAATAGAAATTTGTCTGGGGCAAAATAATATTTTAATTTTAATATTTTAATTTTATAATAGTTACTAGTTAACAATTTGTCCAGTGGCATGTGGTCAATTCTGGACAAAGGGAAGCAATGGGGCTACAATAAAGGGGGTCTGATTAATGCTAGTTTAACTGGAAGCTCATACTTTTTAATATAGTTAAAAGTATTATGGGGAAGAAGGAAAAGAGGGCTGACACAAACTTTGGATGGGATAAAACAAAACAATTGGTCATCTTAGAGATATTACTCAATCATTAAATTATATATATATTTAAATAATAATTGTAGTTCCTACTCAAATAAAAAGATTGGCGAAGTTTTCTCTTGGGTTATGGCCTGCTAATGAGTATGACCGATGGCCTACCTTATAATAGCTTTGAATCTGGATTTATTCTACACGCCATTATCATTAGTAAGTAGTAATGTCACATATAATTTTCCACCAACCCAACACACCGATAATTACTATACACTTTCATAAAATTGATTATTGAAACGTCAAAGTTATTTTATATAGGTTGTCTGAAGATGGAGTGGGTCGAAAAACTATGCTTAAAAATACCACTTATGATTTATTACATAGCATCCCTCTTCTTCCACTGGTGCACTTGTTGTTGCACTTGTCATTCTACTACTGTACACAAAGAAACACACCGTTTCTCTTGGAGGATCAAACAAGCATCAATATTCTGTAAAATAAAACTAAACTTACTGTAAATTGGTGATAAATACATTATTTTGTAATAGAGTGACCATAATATCTATAAACAATAAATATCGCTTAAAACAACCTAAAAATAAGATTTTAAAAGTATTAAACTTACACCAATCACGATAGTAAACCATGCGCTAATACTCACCTAGGGAAACTCTGCTTCCCTTTCTCCGATGAGGGCGGACAGACCCGGAGACAAATGAATGGTGAAATAAAGGAGCGAGCAAGACCAGCAGGCTGGCCGGTCAGTCTGAGAAAGAACTGCTTGCTCAAAGAAGAGCTGCCACCTCAACTCAGTATACTTGTTGGAGACGTTTCTAATTATAATTATTTGTTTAAACTTTATTTTCCTCTTATTTTCTTTATACCCTTTTTAACTCTGGGGAAGCATTGCTTCCCTTGCTTCCCTTGAATAAACACCACTGAATCATTTCCTATATACACACACACACCATCGTGGATAAACATGAAATATAAATAATTATTACTAAAGAAAAAGGGGAGGGCTGAAAAGTAAGTCTACCTATTTTCCAAAACACGTGAACAGCAGGTAAACTCCAACTAGAGGTCTATACACTTTACTTCACGAACCACGTTACATACAACAATTACATCTGAATGAATACTTTTAAAAATAGAGAGAAATGACCTAATAAAGCCCAACAAATAAAATTATTTTCTCACAACAGTGGCAGTCATCTGAAAAAAAGAAAACACAATCCTACAAACTGAAGGAATCTACCCATCTCTGACCAAAACTGTAGATTTAGTTATGTATAAAAAAGGGTCAGGCTGCAAGCGTAAATAAAGGAGCTTTACATATTAGAAATTAAAATACCCTGATTAAATACAAAAGAATAAATTGTAAACACGTACCAGGTTAGATTTAGAGAAATAAATAAATTAGTTGTAATCTACAGTTTAAGTCAAAAGCGTTAGCACCTCATTGTTAAATTCAAAAAGACAAAAGTAGCATTAAGTCACATTAATGTCGGCTAGGTAAGAGTGAACAAGAAACTGTCACTAGAAGGAAAGCTTTCCTTCTTTAGGGTGGAATAAAAGGCACTAAGAAAATAAACAACGAATAGGGAGACTTAAGGCCTCATAATTAATGTAATGTGGAACCAATAAAAATAATAAGGGCTCTTGGCACGCATTATTACTACGTAAATAAAAATAGTTTACCACATAGAAACTATATAACCTACAAAAACAAACCAAAAGCTACACTCTGCTTTCGCCACGAGATCACACCACCATCCAGTTACAGCATCTTTAACAAATAGAAATAGATAGACCATCAAAATATGATGCTGTTACTCAGTATAACCTTTCCAACATTTTATAGACCAGTCACCCTCTACTCTCTCACCCCCTCTCTCTCCCCCTCTCTCCCACCCCCTCTCTCTCACTCATACACACACACACAAGGAAAACAATAGAGCACAAATAAAAGTAAAAACACTAACACATATTTACACACACTTCAATATTTCGATGCTGAAGGAAGATGCTATTATATATGCTATATATTAAAGTGTGTGTAAATATATGTTGGTTTTTTAACTTTTATTTGTGCACTATTATTTTCCTGCTGTTCTATCATTTTATTTGGTTGTTTATTATCCTGACATAAAAAAACAACCAAACTTTGTGAAAGTTTAGTTTTCAAATAGATTCACCCCGACCATCCAGAGTGGACTTTATCACTCCAACTAATGTTCATGGTCAAACAGTATCAGGATGAATTAATCACTCTTCACATTTTAGCACTCACAAAAGATGGATGTGTGACAGGCAAACTAGCTTGATTTTTATAAAAAATTATTTGAGTCAATTGTTATTAATAATATGCCAACCACAATTAAGTATTTCAACAAATCAACTAAATTAATGAATGTAATATTAATTTCAGAAGAATTAATAACCTCATCATTAATATTGGTTGGATGTTTAACTAATACCTGACATCTGAACACAAGAAAAATAAAATCTATATTCCACTAATGCTCAACACATGTGTACTAAGAGGGATCAAGGCGTAGATTGAGCTATTCAAGATCTGAACACAAAGTGTCCCGTGAGAATATGCCGCGTAGGTTTAGCCTTTCAGGATGGCTTCCTTCCCTAGTTATTATACACTGTTTTCATATATTTCTAAGCCATTAGGAAATTATTTCTTTTTCACTTTAAATACATAATTAATGTAAGATTGCTTATTTATACATTTTTCAATTGTCCAATAAAATATTAGGTTGGAAAACTCAAAACTGGATACTGCTTGGAAGAATAATTAAATTAGGGATGTGCGAGAACCATTTTTTCAATTCGAGACGAGAATATAAAAAAATATCGAGACACAAGAACGAGACGAGAAGACATCCTTTGAACTGGCACTTGCTTTAGATTGTCGTATATATAGTTCATTCAAACACTTGAGATAGAAATCATACACATTTTAAATGCAATTAACAAAATAGTGATAGTTAATTACATTGAACACCATTTATAATTTAATTTTATAGTGTAACAGCTTATATTGTCAAAGCTTTATATTGAAAAACAATATTTTAACCAAAACATTTCTAAAAGAAGGCTGTTTTGGAGGAGGGATTATGGCCTATTTTTGGGTTATTACTGTGTTATTGGAAATAGTAAATTCCTGGTTTAGTTTTTTAAATTCTTGGGGCCATTATTTGCTTTTTTTTATTTCTCGAATTTTTGAGATTCATTTTTTAACTTTCTAGACGAGATCGAGATTCATTTTTCCTTGAATCTTCGAGATATTTTCGAGTCTCACATGTCCCTAAGAATAATTAATGTGTTTACAAAATTACATATGAAATAAACTTCCCTAAGCATCTTTTAATATTTCCATAAATAAACACACTAGAATTGTGGATAATGGAAGTATCAATAAAAGTAAAAACACTAACACATATTAAAGTGCTTATGTTAATTTTTTTCCTGTTATTTGTATTTTCACTTTTTATAATTCCATCATGTTTATTTAAGGACATATTATAATGTTTACTAAAAATTAATTTTGCTTTAAATGGTTAAATTTAAGTATTTTTAGGTGCAACAGTTTAAAAGATGTAAAGGCATTATAACAAAAAATATATATTTAATATCCATATGCATTAGAATATAAATTCTTGTTTCAATAGAGATACAAATATCCCACATTTATATTCTACGGTGCATTACATTTTCAGAAAATAATGAAAAAATAAATTTCTAGATTTGTGCTTCCCCAAACCGAATTTTTAGAATGAAAAACCTTTTAAATCATCTATACACAGCCAGTGGCTCTTAAACTCATTGTATGCGGCCCACGAGATGCCGACATAATTCATAATTGTGTTCGGGAATCTACCCAGGACATCAAATTTTTTGATTTTGCATCATCCGATTTACAGATAATTGATCTTCAATGTAACTTTGAATTGAAGGCAACATTTTCAGAAGTTTCTCTACTGTATTTTTATAAAAATTACTTGCTGAAGGAAATGCAAGCATTGAACAATCACACACTAAAACAACAACATTATTCATAAGCACCTACTTATTTGAAGTCATTTTCTTTGATAAAACGGATCAAATCAAGAGGTGGTTCCCGCTGTGTCCAACATTGAACCCGATATTGGCAGAATAATAAAAAACAATCAGTATCAGGTCTCTCCATAGGCCTACTATGAGTAAACAGTACCGGCAGCCTCTTTATATGTTCTCTTTTGTAAACATGTGCATTCTTTCAAATAAAAAAATTTACTGAATTACTTTTTTTTAAATCAGGCTTGTTTTAAGGGTAGCTATGTATGCTTTTTTTATATTTCTCTTAAGGTGGTGTTCATAAACTATGTACGCATATCAATAGGGGGTAGGGGTGCGTAGTGCTCGATGAGACAAGGTTGGAAGGGAGAGTCATATAATGTGGGATGTCACATTACAATTAAGCGTATCAGGTAGCATTTTGTGTTAATAAACCCGACTGTGCGCACATATAAACAAACAACAATTGACTCATCGACTTTGGTCGAACTTGGCGAACATGTACAAACACATTTCAATAAAAGAGTTATACAAGCTCTACAATTAAAAATACATTTTAAACAAGGGGGTTGGAGGGTTGTGTGATAATGTGACTTAATATTAAAAAGGGGGTTCACAAAATTATGACAAATGGGTAAGGGGGTTAGAAAAAAAGTTTTATGTAGTTTATGGACAGCCCCAAAGTACACTTTTCAAGCATCATTTTTCACTATAATAATTTATAGGCCTTTTCGTAAAATTAAGATAAGGGGGAAAAGTTAGGTGGGTGATTGGTGAAGGGTAAGGAGTGTACTTGCAACCTGTCATGCATGACTCAGTTAAAATAAAAGTGAACCTCAACTGTTAAAAGGCTGTGTACACCTGTCTTGAATCTACCTAGTTTGAATGGACATGAGTAGGTGTGGGGTAGGTTTTTTTTTAATTCAGTTATTTTTTATACCATGGTTTTTAAAAAGTCTATTATTGAACGTGGCGTTACAAAAACTGATCTATTCCTCATAATAAGGTGTGTGCGAAGGCTGCACTTGTTTCTGGGTTCGGTTGATGATGGCATTGATGACCACATCAAAGATGAATGTATATGTGAAAGGGAACAGTACCTTTTTTTACCTCTATTTTCTTTTTTTTCTTTTTTCTATTTTTAATGTTTTTTTTTTATTTTTAAATCATTACAAGATGTTCACATTTCAAAAACTTTTTGCATCCCACCAAAAATTGGCTCATGACCCACCAAAGGTCACACCCCATAATTTGTGAACCACTGCTTTAGGTACTTTGTATTATTTCTTGAAAATTAATCCTGCATCAAACAAGTAGAATCTTCCTCGGTCACAGACAAGGTAGACACAAGATCCTCAATCTTACAAAAGTTACACTGTGCTCCTTGAACCAGGTCGAGTCCATCAACACTGGGGTTCGTTAGTGCCAATGCTCGGTGATAAAAGCACTTGTTAAATGACTCACTTTTAACATGTATGTCATAAAGGGACCATTTTAATCGTAATATGCAGTCTGTGTAAGCTGTTTGTGAAGTAGGATTATGATTAGAGGGGTTTGGGTCGCTACCTGAACCTAGCTTTGTAGAAGCAGGCCAAAGGATATTTGTGAAGGAATATTTCCAAATATTAAAATTATGTTTAACTTAGTGAAAAATAATAGGAAAATGAAGTTGGAAGTATGAAGAAATGAAGATAAAAAGCTTATTTGTTTATATCAGGGCCTTAACCCAACTATCCTTCCAGGTTGGCTTCCTTCCCTCTCATTATTTTACACTAGTTTATCCACTAGGCAATTATTTGTTTTTATTGTTAATTATATTAAAATATGTATGTAAATAATAAATACAACTCTATGATGACCGGTCTCTTGGTATAGGGGCTCAGCGTTCTTGGCTACTAATTTAGAGGTCATTGGTTTGTTTCCCAGTGGTACTATAGGCATTTTTCCTTAAAGGGGATTTGTTCCTATGGTTACCATGGTCTGGTTAATTAGGCCTAAGGCTAGATTTAAGACTACCACTATTACCACATAATCATCACAATGTGTTCCAACCTCGGAAGCTGGTTACATATCAGCCAATGCCAAGCTGACAAACCCTGGTGGCATTAGGGGGGAAAAAACCTTTACATACTATATTTGTTTAGTCATAGTCAACTGGTTCAAGCCTATGGTCGACTCAGTTTAGTAAAATGCCTTATCTTCCTCTATCCTTACACCATTATTCCTTCTTAAATCACTTCCATTCTTCTCCTCTCACTTTTACACTTTCATTTATTTGCTCCTTCAATCGCTTGGTCTGTCTCCCTTGCGGTGTTTTCCTACATACTTCATATCCAACATTTTCTTGGGCATCCTCTCTTTTTCCATCCTTATTACATGCTCATACCATCTCAGCCTTACTTACTCTACTATCTCATTTACTGTATATTCCCCCTCTCTTTCTCAGATAACTTCATTCCTAATCCTGTTTCTTCTCTTGACGGCTAACATGCTCCTCACAAATTTCATTTGTTTATCCATGTTATTATTAATAGAATGTGTTTGTTGATTGACAGAAAGTGTCTAGTTGATGTAAATCCATTGTATTTCACTGGAGTGGTAAGTGATGTGTCTGTGTGTGTGATTGTTATAGCTGTTGGACCTCATGCATACGCTGCACACCCGCACAGCACAAATCTTCAAGTGGTGGGCAGAGGAGAATGGGGAGACAGACGTCACCTCTCTTTGGGTGCAGGGTTGGTGCCCCTTGTTGCAAGGGATTGCGAGGCTCTGCTGTGATGCCAGGAGACAGGTTAACACATTGGTTTTTTTGAAGTCATATAGATCCAGCTATCGATATTTTTTTTCATTTATTATTTTACCTCAAAGATGCCAATATGTACAGATGTTCTGTAATTTATATGTATCATGTACACGAAGTATAGATTTATCTCAGTTTTTGAAATTTTTTTATAATTTCGTAATTGACATAATTTGGAAAGATCTCAAACTAAATGTAATGGAAATGTTGCATCACACTGAAAATACTCTTTCCTGATGTCCTGCTGTTTTTTTACAGTTAGTATATATATTTTGCAGAT
Source organism: Timema genevievae (assembly GCA_902155825.1). Classification (NCBI taxonomy): domain Eukaryota; kingdom Metazoa; phylum Arthropoda; class Insecta; order Phasmatodea; family Timematidae; genus Timema; species Timema genevievae. The sequence continues at coordinate 36,706 of CABFWO010002822.1, read as the reverse complement.
TTTAAAAATATAAAGCAAAAACAAATAATACGATATTTAAAGTATTTTCACAGATATTAAAGGGGTTTTTTTAGAATGTACATCACAATTCCTACCATTATGATACTTAAATTTCGGTTTTAATAAATAAAGTCTTTGTTTGCAGCTTTCAAAAGTTTGCATGCTAGGTCCAAGTAAGGACATGTATACATAAGGACCTTGCTACAAGTTGACATGTTTTGTCTAAACATCGATTAACAATTTATTATTTTGATATTGGTATCTGTGGTAATGATATTGTGATATTAAGTTTGACATTCACAAGCGTAAAATGTTTTGTGCATATTTATATCTGTTTTTTCTCCATTTGTAAATTGCAAGGTACGGGTTGGATGTCACTTATCAGATACTTTAGAAAAGCAAATGGGTTGAAACAAAGAAATGCACTTTCCCCATTGCTTTTTAATCTGACTTAGCGTATGTTACTATGGTAATGCAAGAGAGTAGGAAAGGGTTGACATTAAATGGTACAATTCAGCTGTTAGGATATGTAATTGATTTAGCTTTGTTGGGTGATAGCAAGGAATTTGTCACAATAAATGCAGAAATTTGATTAGAGGCTGGTAAGGAAACAGGTTTAGAAGTGAATGCTGAAAAGCCTAAGTATATGATCACACAGAGAACATAGATTGGGGACGATAATTTAGAGAGTACTCCAAACAACATATCATTTTACAGCGTTTATGAGTTTAAATATTTAGAAATAATTTTAACTAGCAATAACGATATTAGATTGGAAATTAGGAAAATAACACAGTCGGGAAATGCATGATATTATTTTGTCAGTAAGTTGTTGACATCTTGCCGGCTTTCAAGGAATGTAAATCTCAGAATATACAAAGCAATAATTCTACCATTTGTTATCTATGTGTGTGAAACGTGGCTTCTTACCTTAAACCTCGAAAACAAATTTAGGCTGTTTGAAAACAAGGGGCTTAGGAATATATTTGGTCCAAACTGGGATGAGGCTACTGGGGAGTGGAGGAAGTTACAGAATGATGAGTTACATACCTTGTACTCACCCTAAGACATTAAGATAATAAAGTCTTGTAGATTACAGTGGGCAGGACATTTAGATTTAGATTTAGATTTTAGAACCTTGTTCAGGGTACTGACTATTAAACCCAGTGGGAAAAGACCATTGGGAAGACCTAGACACAGATGAGAGGATAACATTAAAATGGACCTGAATGAGATGGGTGTAATGAAGTGGACTAGATAGAACTAGCTCAAGATAATGAGAAGTGGCGTACTTTTGTAAGTGAGGCAAATCCTAGTACCATAGAGTAAGTAAGTAATAAATAGTTAAATTAACAATGTGAACGAAAAACATAAACTGTGCTATACAAGTTATGTAACATTACTGTATCATGGGGCCATAGGGATTCCTGCGTGAAACACATTGAATCAGAAAAACAAAGAGGAGAGAGTTGGAAATTTCGGTAGGTACCAAACGCCAGGCATCTGTCATCACTCTGTTGAATACTGCTAAGAAGAAAGATTCGTCATTTGAATTGGCATAATACATATGAGCAGACAGTTTGATTACCATTTGCAAAAGTTGATGCGAAGCTTTCTTGAGATGTACAACACTGTTCTGACCGACAAAAGAATGATTCTTAAAGATGATAATATGGCCACATTGACAATGTTATCATTAACTCACTTTGGTTACCGCATTGTCTAACTCGCTACCCTCGCAGTAAACTAGACTGCAAATGACGAAGAAATCGAGGTTCGAATCTCAGTTGGATATACTGAGGGTGATTTTTCCAAAAGTGTTTTCCACTCTCCCTCCACATAAATGTGGGTACATTTCCTATAAATATAGCCACCCTAAACCCATTAGCACAATTAGTACATAAATGTATAACCATAATGGCTAGTAAGGCATGGTGCTAAAAAAAACTTGGCATAGAAAAATAAAGAATAAATACTGATACTCATTTTTAGTCATATTGGAGACATTTATTTACTGTATGGAAATAAATTTATACACTATCACTGTGTGCTCACTATATAATAATAACCTTATGTTGGTGTATACATGGTTGTGTATCTAGTAGAGGTGATACCGTGTTTTTGACTCTAGCCCTAATTTTTTACTAATGAATACTAATCAGACTCATAATGACCCAAATAATATCACCTTCAGAATAAAATATCATCGCTTTTTGAGAAAAATAACATCACTTCTCCCCTAAAGTAACCTCGCCTGCCTTACTCTAAGTCAGGGTGGTCCATTGTTTTTCATCCTAAGGACCAAATCAGATTATTAGTTTGCATTGCAGGTCGAAAAAATATATTTAGTAATTTTATCAACTTATACAAACAACACTTAATTAACAATTTCTTGCAATACTCATTTATAAATGTATTTTTGGTTAGTAAAGTCTTTCAAATTTTACTGCCAAAAAATAGGTTTATTAATCCTCCAGGAATGTATTATGAAATATGCTTTTACAAAACAGCTTAGGACTATAGATATATTTTCATACATATTTTATTAATCAAATAGGCCAAAATGTATAATAAAATGTATTCATGACCTTTTTGAATAAATACTTGAATTTGAATCATTAGTTATTTCACATCATGGTTTCCCTTTAATTTTCCTCTGAGACACTGTGAGAGGGCCACATTTTCATTGAGCACGGGCTGCCAGTTGGACCACACTGCTCTAAGTTATCATGTATGAATATAAGTTCAACATGTTCATTCACCAATAGTTCACCTTGTCAAAGCTAATTGGTAAAGTTCTGTGTTGACTATTTTAATGGTATAAATCTTCAGTCCTCAAAGCACACACATTTGTTATGTACTATAGGGTATTCAAAGGTTTTATAAAGGCTGTTTTTTGGGGGGAAAGCTGCTTATTTTTCGATCAATATGGTAGTAATTAATAAGCATTTACTTTACTTCACAATTATTGTTATTAAAAATACATTAACATGTTTTGGGCACATTGTGGGATTTGCAACAGCCTTAAACCTCATCCATTTTTTCTAGTTTGGTTTGATTAGAGTTACCGAATCAAATAATATAAAATTTGAATTGATATTGATACTATCAAATCTTTTCAGACCTCAAGATTTAGTAAACTAGGTTTACATAAAGTTATTTTAAAATCCAAAAATCTAATGACATTGAAACTATTTAACTATTTTAGCTTATTTTAAATTGTGTTTATCATTTATTTCATAAAATTTCTTTTAAGCTGGTTTGTTATGAAATACATGAAAAATATACCCTTAACTAAAATTTGAACCCTGGACCTTTTGTTTAGCGCTTCACTGTTATTCTGACTGAACTATATGTATTTTTAAATCAAGCATTAAAATCAAAACCTGAAAAATGATTTTAAAACACAAATAAATTGAAACTTCCTCTAAATGTTATTAAACTGCATGTCCAGGTCCGTACAAGCGCGATCACTTACCTACAGAGGGCTCTACTGGTCCACGACCTCCAGACGCTGACAGCTAATGAGTGGGAGTCTTGTTTCAACAAGGTGTTGTTCCCGCTGTTGGCCAAACTGTTGGAGCCCATCAACACCCAGGACTTCTCTGGCGTTGAGGAAACCAGGATGAGAGCTGCTACTCTTCTCTCTAAGGTCTCATCTATCACAAGTTTTTTTTTTTTTTTTNNNTTTTTTTTTTTTTTTTCTTTTTTTTTCCCCCCCCCCTCCCCTTTTTTTTTTCTTACATCATTGGTCATGTGGACTAAACAACAAGCTTATATCATCTGGTTTGTCATTGACAGCGAGGTCAGGATGTATATGGTTTTCGACTCTCACTCCACATACATGCTGGTATACTACATTCACGGTAGGAATTACTCTCTGAAAGGTCTTTTTTCATATCAATATCCTACTATATAATAGCTTTCTGGTAAGGAAAAAGGACTTTCAGAAAACAATTCCGACGGTGAACAGAATTTACATATGTCCATAAATGTAAAATTATGTGAAGAGATATGTGGTTTGTTATTATTATTGTTGTTGTTGTTGTTGTTATTGTTATTTTACAAATATTATCCATTTAGTTCTCATCTATAATATTAATAGCACATAAGTATTAAATGAATATTCTTTATTATTAAAGGGTTAAGTGTAAGAGAAGGGGCTGGCCTCAACTTTGCCCAAACAAATATATTGTTATCATCATCAACAATATTATTTATCTTCTAAATTATATATTATAGCCCTTATCCCTAACCACATTGATGCAATTAAATGAGAATAGCCTGGATGGGTTAGGTAAGATTCTGATTGGAAGAAACTCTTAGTGTCTTTGTCCTCCAAGAAAAACAACGTGATGTGATAAATCATGGGCGACTGATCACCTACAGTTAGTTGCTTGTTTTTTCTTCACACAAGAAACCTATTTTTTATCATTCACGAGAATATCGTCTGATGAGGACCTTGTTGTGAGCTACATCTACTTAAAAACTTGTGAAAAGGCACAGAAACATTTTTAGGTTCAGCCTTATTTTTAGGTGGGGGGTAGGGGGGTATTTCAAAACTGTAAAGGACTTATACGACTCTATAAAGTTTAAACAAACGTATAGGATGAGCAATTAAGTTTTGAAGAGCTTGAACGACTTTCAGGTCCAACTACAAAGAACTTGTTCACTAGTTCATATTAGTTTTTCGTTCATTCTTTGACATTACCCATGGCATTTTGGCACCAAAAAGTGAAAACTTGCAGAAAAAATGTGAAAACGTATAAATTTTAAGCTCACACACATTAAAATAAATCATGGTGTAGGCTCATCCCCAAGTGCACATTGCATCAACTCACAGCCGGCCAATCAGTTTGGTTTTCAGTTATTTACCTCCCAGCGCTTTGGTCTTAGTCGCCTCGATCGACGAGAGAAGTATTGTTTAGATGCAAACATTGCTTAGATGATTGGTTGCCTGGTCGTGGGCGATAAGTCTCTTGAATTTGGTCTCCTCGGTTGACAAAGGGCCTTAGAAAATACAAACATGATTTTTTATGGTCAACATTGATATTTTACTATACTTTTAGCATAGTGTATTGAAAAACTGAACATTAATTGAAAAACTATGGTTTAAATAGAGCTCTCGCACGTACTCGCCTGATTGTACTTGGTGTCATCATAAGTTTTCCCTGATTAATCTTGTATTCACAACAGGCAAAAACTTTGTTAAAATTTCAGCAAAAAATACATTATGTTGGAGTATTGTATGATCTGTTAGTTTCATACTAATTTTTTCTCGTGCAGTAAAAAAAATATATATTTAATAAACAGAATCTTTTAAAATGTATCATATTTGAAGGGGGTTAAGCTTAGATTTTTGAATGAAAAATTTCAATCTATTATATTGTCAATCTTTTTCTTTAATGATATAAAATATATATATTTGGAAGAAGGTACAGGAAAGGTGGATAGAAACATATAAAAGGGATGACCACAATATGGCTTTTACAATAAAAAGAAGAACACAGTTCACACTTTACCTTGCTGCTATTGGACAAAGAGGTAATGGTTCCTATTTAAACTTTTGTCGCTACTCCACCCAACCCATGAGCCTAACTGTCAGGATGGCTTAGTGGGATGGATAGACAGTGGCAAATAATTGTGGGGCCCATTTTTATCTTGTTTATTGAAATAGATTAGTTACCATGCGAATGCATAAATGTGATATAGGTTTTAGAACAGGTTGAAAGAGTTTAGTAAAAGGTCCTCATTCTATCAATGTCCCTACTCAGCAGTTTCGCTCCCTGACCCATCTTAGGTGTTATAACTCTGACTAGTGTCAAACACACGAGCGCCTGGCTTTGCACGGTTGTTACATAACTCGGACTTTCGATATGGTTTGGGGCTTCCTCCTCCGTACTGAACATGGACACAAGCAGTAGGATATTCTCCTTACAATTTACTATAACTCGATAGCTAAGTATATAAAGCATTTTGAAATTTCCCCTTAAAAATTGGCGTCCTTCCTGGCCCTCCTACTTCCCTTTTGAAAAAAGTCTAAAGCACACCATTATATACAACAAAAAGAGGGGTGTTTCACCTGAGTTACTGTTTATGTCAATACACTGTGTGGTGCTAACTGGCAAAATAGTCTCTCTTTTAAAAACATGGCCTGGTGTGCGTGCATAACTGCTGATGCAGCACAATTGACACTGCGATTGCTCAAGCTATGACACTTTATTGTACAAACTTTTAGGACCATACTAAATATGCATAAGACCATTTATATTATATCAAATTTTATACAAATTTTGCACTGTTTTTTCAGTTAATATTATAAAAAATTCACCGTGTAACGTTTATGAATGATTAGGCTGTGTTTTGTTTAAACATTTGTGCTCGTATACACATTCTTATACAAGTGATTCATCAACATTTTAGTAATGTATAGTTCTATAAAAAAAACTATCAGGTGCACAATAAAGAAAAAGAAAAGCTCGACAATTTAGTGAGGACAAATAATATGTAAGGAGGATCATCTTTGGCAATAATCTCAATAGAAAATTAAATCTCACGAAAATTTTTCCAAGCATAATCAACCAAATCTTTATATTATTTGTTATTAGGGGGGAAATGGGGGTGCATTTTTCGGTATTGCCCGGATAACATGAACAGCTTGCACCGGCTCTGGTTATCCTTCCAACTCTATTCACACTGCATGTCTTGCCCACCGTAATTTGCAAGATATTATTACCCTAACATTGTCTGGAAATTAGTACAGATTATGTAGTTGATCATTATGTAAACTCCTTCACTGTCCACTGTCCATCATCTTCATCCTTTTTTAGGGCAAATATTTTCCTAAGCGCTGTTCTTTGTTTGCCATTAAACCTAATAATATAAAATTGTCACATTTAATGTCATTGTAATTAATATAGACGAACACGGGCCCTAGGACCTCACAAAGTACTTTGTTTCTGACCTTTCCTACAGCTCATGGGATCACACTCATGTGGCTATGAAACAGTAAGTTATCCAAAGCCATGGAGCCATTTACCAAGGAGGAGGTAGAGGAAATGAGTAAAGTTCCATACCAGCAACTCATCAGTTCTCTAATGTACATTACAGTATTGACACGACCTGACATTGCATATGCAGTGAGCTCCTTGAGCCAGTACAATCAAAACCTTGGAAAGTACACTGGGTTGCAGCGAAACGCGTCTTGCTCTACCTAAAAAGTATGAATAGCCTTGGACTAGTCTACAAGAGATCAGCTGCTAAACTGATTGGAAATATGGATGTAGAATGTGTAGGAGCCCTAGAAGACAGAAGATTAAACACATGCTACATTTTTCAAATGGCAGGATTTGCTGTGACATCGAGGCAAGAAAACAATCCACCGTGGCTCTTTTGATCACTGAAGCAGAATACGTGGCTCTCACGGCCAAGAAAAAAGACAGTTTACTTGCAAAACCTATAAAAAAATTAATTTTTAGTGTGTCTATGCATAAATGACAAACACAGGAAATGGATATTGGCTGCAAATATAATACATCTCTATAGGGAAAACATATGTTAGTTTTATGAGGTAATTTTATTTTATTTTAAAGAAGGTACAGGAAAGGTGGATAGAAACATATGAAAGGAATGAACTGAATATGGCTTTTACAACTAAAAGAAGAGACAGTTCAAACCTTATGTTGCTGCCATTGGACAAAGAAGTAAGAGCTGCCCCTTGAAAAAAATTGATGGTTATTACCCAATCCCCCAACCTAGGTTTCATTCTATCTGATTTCATCATATAGGAGTGTGAAACACACAAAAAACTTCCTAAAAGATTGACCAAAGATATTGACATTTGGCATCACTATGTGCGCATAGTTTTCAAAAGAGGAGAAATAAACATGAAATATGTTCGATCAAACAAGATAATAAATGATGTGCTGACCAAAGCTCTCTTTGTACCAAGTCATCATCATAAGTGAATACAAAGATTTGGAGCTTTATACATTAATATAATAACACATGTTTGAGAGGGGGTGTTGTGCATAATCAATAAACTTTATATTAACTAAAATCAAATGCAGGTTCTATTGTTCTTTTTGGTTAGTGACGCCATCTCTCTGATGTCATGACACATGATGTGTGTATTGCAGCTCATGACCATCTTGTGTGTTCTTTTGTTTTAGTGTGATGTTCAGTTGTTATACATTCTTCTCGAGAATTGAGATTTATCGGGTTTTGTGCTAAATTATTCGTGTTATTTAGTGAATAAAACAAGCACAAATAAAGCATATTTGCATAGTTTTTTCTATTTTGAACTTTTCTCAATAAATAATAAAACATTATTTCAAAATATCACCACTTTGTTATAAAAATTACACTATTTGAAAATATAGTAGATTATATGATTAGAAAAAGTGTCCCATTGGTTCCAATAAGTTATGGAAAACATAAAAATGTCCGGCCAGATGACAGAAGGCCTATGAACCACATTCAAAAAACTTGATTTTTGACCGTAAAACTTTAAAACAAAAATGTCTAGCTATTTTTCCATTGATGTGCGCTTTATTATGAGTTGATTGGGACCAAAAATGTAATTTGGAGCCAGGAGCAAATTTGAACATTCTAGCTGAGGCTCAACATTTTAAATATTTTTACAATAAATTTTTAATTATCAAGTAAAAGGGCATTATCAAGTTTAAAGTATTAACTTTATCTCCACTTCATGTTATTTTATGGAGAGCGCCAACATATTTGTCTTTAATAAAGCTTGTGTCAAAGATAAAGTAAAAAAATGAAACTATTGAGATTTTTTATTTATTTATTTGAATATAACATACTGGGAAAGTCTATATGATTTTGGTCTAGAAAACCTGGAAAAGCCAGGGAATTTTAAAACTTTTAAAGTGTATTTACCTTTAAGAACCAAGATTTGGATCATTTCAAGGGATGATGTCACCAACCATTGTTTCCAGAATGTGTTTGTTATGTTGCAGGTGTTTCTTCACCACCTGACCCCCCTGCTGTACCTCCCCACCTTCACTGCCTTGTGGCTCACAATACTGGACTTCATGGACAAGTACATGCATGTGGACCAGAGTGACTTGCTTGTGAGTACCTCAAACTTGCTTCTAACATACTAAACTTATTTGGGAGTAACTTATTTTTGTTTGAGGCCCACTTAAAAGAGATAGAGCTTCTTTTAATTGCTTCACATTCAAGAATGAAACTAATCTTAAATAATACATTTTCTCTATTAAATTATTTACCTTGTCTTGTATGTTACATGTGACATCAGTTTGAAGCTATCCCCGAGTCCTTAAAGAACATCATCCTGGTAATGGACTCGGCCAGAGTGTTTTCGTCCAGCGAAGGGGGCTACTCACCACTGTGGACCATCACCTGGGACCGTATCGGAACATTCCTGCCCACTTTGAGAGAGGAGCTGTTCAAGTCTCACCCTGCAGGTACCACTCATCCTACTCTCCAGCTAGTGTTTATAACATAGTAGTAGCTGAACACCTTAGAGAGACAGCTCATTCATATTGGCTTTTGTTTGGTTACTACTGCTGGCAGGTTTGACCACAGGAGTAGTGTACTAGTTTCTAAACCTGTGAGAAGGTGGGGAGGAGGGATTTAATCCTAAACAGTTTGGGGGAGCTGAATTGTATCTCCTCGGAAGAGACTCTCTTCTGACACTTGACACACAAACAGCCCAAATGAAAATCTTGAATTGTACCTCTAAGTGAAAGACTTTAAGATACATCTCGAGGCTTTGCGAATCTCTCCTTCAAATAGTACTATGTATTATCACCTCACTAGAGGTGCGCTACTGTAGCTATGGCAGTCACCACACCAACCCCTCTCACCCTTTCTATACTTCACCCTTTCAGAGTGTCCTTACATTCCACAGTTAATCCTCTAATCATTTCGACTTTGTTGCTTGCTACTCAACAAAAGACAAGCTGTCACCGATGTACTCTCCAAGGAGTGATGACTAGTTTTGAGCCGCAATCTAGGTGTTTTATAGAATGACGTCCAAAGCCAAAGGACAAGGGCTTGAATCCCTGTCAAAGTACAATTTTTCTTAGTTACCTTAGAAAATCATTATTTACAGTCAATTTTGACATTTTTATTTAGTTTATCTATTACTGTAGGAATATAAAAATATATTTTCTTTACTTTATTTTAAAAAAAAATAGCCTTTTTTTTCAGTTCCATAGTTTTACAGTCGCTACTTGTGCAAACTATTTAAATACATGGTATAAGGAGGTTAGAATTAAAATAAGTGCACCACAATTTGTTTGTAAAGAAGATAGAAAAACCAAAGCGAAAACCACACTTTGTTCTAGATGATAGACTGTTAAAAAAATTGGAAATATCTTAAATTAATTTAATGGGTCGAAAATGATGGCCAAAATTGGTGAAAAACTGTCATTTTTTAAATGTTATTTCAATTAAATAGAATGCACACACTGTACGCCTACTTTACTTTACAAATAGGTTCTACTGTTAACTTTTTCTGAACACCACACTAGCAAGAACATTGTATTCTAAGATCTAAAAATAAAATCTGAATTAAATAAAACTCGGTAAACCACGTTTCCATTTAAAATCATTAATTTATTACTATAACATGATTATAAACCATCTAGAACTAAGTTCTTCTTTTTTATTGTTTCATTCAGCACACAGGTTATTAACAGCTTAATCTGATTGGGTAGAGATGAGTAAGGTAGCTAAGAGGAAGGGAACCTGCATTTTTGTTGAGTGAAGATGGGAAAACCAGAGTGATATATCATTTTTATTCTAAGATCTAAAAATAAAATCTGAATTAAATAAAACTCGGTAAACCACGTTTCCATTTAAAATCATTAATTTATTACTATAACATGATTATAAACCATCTAGAACTAAGTTCTTCTTTTTTATTGTTTCATTCAGCACACAGGTTATTAACAGCTTAATCTGATTGGGTAGAGATGAGTAAGGTAGCTAAGAGGAAGGGAACCTGCATTTTTGTTGAGTGAAGATGGGAAAACCAGAGTGATATATCATTTTTGGAAAATCGTTAAATGAATGTGTGTGTGTGTGTGTGTGTGTGTGTGTGCATATGTGTGTGTGTATATATGTGTGTATATTTATATATATATATGTGTGTATATTTTTATATATATATATGTATATATATGTGTGTGTGTGTATATATATATATATACATATATATACACACACATATATATATATACACACACACACATTCACACATACATTTAACAGGAAAACCATCTTTAGTTCACGCAGACGAGATTCAAACCCCGACCTCCCCATCAAAGCCGATCAAACCAATGGCAAGCAACGGCTAGAACACCACTGCAGGTTACTAAGCTTTGTAAACAAATATTTACTTTCACTAGACACGCTGAAGCGAGAATATTGTGATCGTCAAAAATTTGAAATCAAGATTTTGATAAATGTCGATGTTTCATGACCCTCTGACACAAAAAAAAAAGTGGTTTTCGCAATGTCGTCACACTGACTGTTTATACCTTGGCTTAGGCTAAAGCCGAAACCATTTTACCGATTGGGGTTTTCATAAGGTCCTCCCGAGGGCTTTTTGGAATTAGATATCAAACCCTAAATTTAAGGGTATTTTATTGAAAGACAAAAAGAGAATAAATCTATTTTCTCGAAATTCACTCTAACGATTTTGATTAAATTTTATATCTAAACATTGTTTATCATTATAAACACAATGGAAATTTTAATTTTCTCATGAACATAAACTTTGAGGCTACTTTACATAGGGGAGCTTTTCAAATTTTCATAATTTTTTGAGATACGTAATCACTTATCATTGTAAAGCTGTAGTACTATTGAAGAAAATAATCTTTTATTTGAATGTGTGCAACCTGAACGGGTAGTAAGAGGCGATGGTAATAATAATATTTTATTTGAAATATATTTTTATAAAACCAATAAGTTCTGAGATATAAACAAATATATATACTTTTAATACAGGCCTTTGAAAATTAATTTGATTCTTATACTCTTTGGTTAACAAAGATGTTTCAATTTTCTCAATTTTTGGGAACAGTTTTCCTAGTTCATAATGCCATAGAGTAAGTAACAGTGTATATTATTTTGTCTCAAATCTTACGAGTTTTTAGTAAATGCCTATTTCAAGATAAAAGCGAAAGAAAGTCTGAGTGGTGCACCTTAACATTTATTTTTTATTACTAAAATATAAAGGAGATGCGGCAGTAGGCCTAAAGTCAATTGGCCTAAAAGTCAGTTGGCCTAGTCATTTGGCCTAAAATTATTTAGCCTAAAATATAATGTTAAAACCTTCGGGTGTCTCTGCAAAATAAGAACTGTTAGTTTTTTTCATCTGATTATAGATAGCACAAGTGATGGTGTTAAGATATTTCTAAAAACATAGACTTTATTTAAACACAGACTTACTCTACTTACTTACTCTATGGCATTAAAAACTCGAAAGTTCATTGCCGCACTCACGAAAGTACGCCACGCCATTGGAGTTAAGGTTGGTGTTGTCCTGTATTTAGTAAAGCACTTCATTTGAGGCATACTAAGTTTGACTATGAAACTGGCCCATTGTCTAACACCCTAGCTAAGTCAGTAGCATATCTATTTACTGAGTTAAGGGTCCAGTGTTCAATTCCCAGCACAGCCAAAAAATGTATCCTTGGGGCTCCCCTTTAATATTGATAAAAAAGGGACATGAGCCTGGAATAGTTATTAGTTCTAGAATTAAGTTGATTTGGAAACTGTGGAGTGATATAATCAGTCCATTCAAAAGTGTATGCTGAATACCCTAAATAATAAATAAAAACACTTTAAATTAGGGTTGGGCTGATCATACCAATCATTGATGTTGATAATTTAGTTTTTATCAATATTACAAAGGTAAAATAGTATAACATCTTACAAAAGAAACATACACAACATGGCTTTTACAATGAAAAGAAGAACACAGTTCACAGTTCACACCTTAGATTGATGTCATTGGACAAAGAGGTAGTGTCTGCCCCTTGATGAAAATTGATCGCTACCACCCAATTACGCGACCTAGGTTTCAATTTATCAGAGATCACCAGGATAGAATATGAAACGCGCAATGCAACTTCCTAAAAGAGAAAAAAGGGATAAAAAGGAAATTTGTAAACAATTATAGGACATTTAGATAATAATATGTAAAAGGAATAACATAAACATTCTGAAATTTGTTATATTTGGAAGGAGGTAAATGGAATTGTACTTTGGCTCTAGATAATTCTAGATACCCCTGATACGTAATCAGGGAAGACGTAGATAAACAACATGTGAAAGCAAATGATAAAGATTTATCTAAATATTCAATGTGGCAAGTTTAACAATACATAGGTTAAATAAATTACAAGCACACTCCAGTTTGCCAGATTAGGCCAGTTAGAAACCTGACAACACTTTTATCTAATAGGAGCGAACTAGTGGTCTCTTCCTAATAGTTCAGTCGGCGTGAAGCGCCAAAATTAATGCACAACAGACAAATCCCTGTTAATGCTCAATACGGGTTGCCCCATTCTAATAAACATGTTGCATCAGTTATGATACAATAACATATACATAAATGAGCTACATGATAGAATGGCAAGATAATTAGTTGCCACTATTTACTTCTAAATAATATAGAGACAATTTAGTGAGACAGGTCAGCTGCCCTACAATTAGGGAAAGGACTGCTCATGTTAGTGAAGCTAGCTTAAACTTTCTCATCCATTCTACAATGGCGATGAGAACGTGAGAGTTCATTCTGAACACACATATCTTGGTAGGATTACAAATGAAAGTTCCAATTCAGGGTTCAAGGCTTAGGTACAATATGACCTGGGACGCAACCAATTGGTCTCAGCCAGGCTCAAGGAGATCACACCCATTAGGGCTGGCGATCAAAACATGGGGGGGTTAGATACGACCCCTAAACAAGATTATATCAAAGGTGCATAGAAAATGCGAGCCATGCCAGATGGGCATAAAGACCCAAGAGTTGAGCACCACAACCAAAGGTGAACAACAGTTATCAATTTATACAATAAACTCGAGCCATACCAGATGGGCATAAAGACCCATGAATTGAGCACCACAGCAAAAGGTGAACAATAGTAATGGCGTGAGGCGCGCCCAAAATAACTCTAGGAAAGTCTACCCATACCTAATAAGGCATGCCATCAGGTCTGGAACATCCTAATCAGCCCCTTTCATGCCTGGAGGCCCTGCAGATAACAACATTGTCATGCAGGCCTTGGAGTGAGACACACTTTAGTTAAGCTGCTGGTCTAAAGAACCAAGCATACGGGATGATGTGAAACTTCACCTATGGCAAGCACAGAGTGCCATGAAAACTACAACTACCTAACCCCAAATAAGCTCATTAGAGCTACTAATTCTCTCCAGTAAGAGGAGACTATTTCTAAGACCCACAACTAGGCAATAATAGCCGCCTACTCCCTAACAACATTAAAGTATAACGTTGCGGCAGGCTATTTCCGCCAGTCTGCCGGCACCATCGTCGTGTCCACCGTTGCGCAGAGATTAAGTCTTGAACATAAGCACACGCAACGTGTTGAATCCTGGGTCGGCTGATGTAAATACTGTGCTCTTGCCCCGCGAACCCTGGCGTTTTATAACGGCTGAGCTAAGCGAACCATTTAGGAGAGGAGAAGGGGGAATGACATTCCACGACGCCCGAATCGGCACGCACACCAGCATCGCGAGCAGGCGTGCTACACAAGATCTCAGTCAGTCAAATAGAAAGCTTGGAGCGGTCTAGTGCCTTGTTGCCAGCCGAGGGACAAGTAGAGTCCGTCAGATGGAGCCATTCTCGTTTGGTGAAGTCGTCGAGGCGTGGTATGTAACAAACACATGTGCAGAAATAAGTACATATTTAGGAGTCTATATCCATTTTACATCGAGACAGGTTGTTCTTGGGAGTTTGATTTAAGTCGTACGGGCTTGACTGGTTAGCCCGCTACAGAATCTTTGGTTATAGGAATATTAAGGAAAATTTTTGTATTAATGAAGTTGATTCTCTTTTTTTTTCTCAACATAAAAATGGCAAAGAATGATGACCCCTAGTACTTTATAAAATAATTAAATTATGTGTAGTTTTAATATTGTTATTGTCCATTAAAATCAATACAAATTGACCACTGTTCACATATAAAAGGCCAAATTTTCATTTTCACAAAAAGATCAAATTTTGTTTAATTTAGCCTGTGTGAAATACATTAAATATGCTACAATGAACTTTAAAAATATTTTGATATTCACTTTAATATGCTAAGTAAAAGTTGGTAAAAACACTTCTCACGATATTTTGGTGTCTAGTGATCAGCATCGACCCAGTCCTAGTTTAAATAAATATTGTAATGTGGGCCTAGCTTGTGTTATTTAACTAATATTGTTAACTCAATCCAGTGGAAACCCAGGCCAAGACGATCTCCAGACCAGATGAGAACCAAGGACCCCCTCCACTTCAGGAACCCCAGATAGTGGTGAACCCCGTGTGTTACTCTGACCCTTCCACCAGCCTCACAGCGGCTGGGGCCGCTGGCTCCTTTGGTCTCTCTATCAGTCCTGTGTCCAACTCAGCCAGCATTGTGGAGGTGAACCCGATAGGTAGTTCGACATTTCTTCCTGGGTGCGAGCCTGCAGCCACATATGGCACTGACAGTCCAGTGGAGACCCTGCCGCCCATCAGCAGTTTCCACTGCAGACCCCCTCAAGGGGTGGTCCTCTTACAACAACCCCCCATCACATATTCTCACGTCACGCAGCAGGTAATGAGCTTTGGCTTACATATAAACTATATTTGCTCTTGTCCTAAACAAAAGGTTCATTGCAACTTGGGGGTCTTACACTATACAATTGAACAACTTTAACAACTTAAATTTCTATTTGAGTTGATGAATTTATTAATTTTAAAGCATGTCTGTCAATGTAATCGGACACAATTGTGACTTTAGACCCGAAGATAACTTTTTTTTCCCCCTATACCTTTTTCCAAATATATTATGTTGAAAAAGTACTTTTTTACTTATCCTCTCGGACATGTTATGTGAAATAGAGCAATGGACTATATCATGCTTAAAAGTAGGAGGGGTAGCCAGAACACTAACCGGAGTGATGGTTGAGTTGACATTGTTGAGAATAAACGCTAACAAACACAAAAACACAGTATTTTCTTTAAACACTCTCTAATTTAGCCTTACCCAAGGTAGTGTGTTGGTTATCCCTCATACTTTAACCAATTTTGGTTAAGTAGGCCTACAGTAGTCTTAAATACTGCAAATGTTTATGGCTAGCTAACATTATATTAGGGATCTGCAAACTCAAGGTTTTTTCATTCATGTTGAGATTGAGCTAAAGCTAGATTCCTGGAAATCTCTTGACTAACAAGTGGATTACCAGGTCACTATATGTACAATAATACTAAAACTTAACTACGGTAGCCCCATGGCTTCTTTGGTGCTGACTGACAGCTTTGAAAAGTTACCAGACCAAATTATATATCCCTACGCCGAAACATATGATCTGCAAAAACATGTGTTTAGCAACTGTCACTTCTGACAAAATTTTGATATATACAAGAAACATGTATGACCATTTTATTTATTTTTTATTTATTGGTGACCTTGATATGTTAATGTTAGGCCTAGTATAAATTATTAATTTTTTCTACAATATTAAACATTTTAAAAAATTTTAGCATTTAATCCCAAATTAGTTTTTATTATTAATTAATAATTTTTAATATTACTTTTTTATTTTATAAATAATTATTTGCTAATAGTATTATCAATAACATTATAAATGTGACAAATCTGAATGTGTAGTATTACACAGAGAAAAAAAACACTGTCATAAACCTTTTTAACACTATTAGTACAACAAATAAGTCATATTCGTTATGAACTGGCTTGTAACTTTTAAGTGTTTTCCAACGTGGTTGCAAGAACTTCTTCTACATTATCATATTGTCATTATTTTGAGCTAAAAATATGTTTTCCTAGCTTATATATATATATATATTCTAGATTAAATATTACCATCAATTGTACATAGGGTAGCTCTGTTATTTAATGGCCCTCAGTTGTGTTGGCTGTTAAATAGATAGGAATGGGGGGGATTATTAAAATATACGTTAAATATAATAATTTAGGGGGGTAAAAAACAGTGATACTACATTCATTACTTCCTCAAGTAATTGTAATATCACTATTTTTGTGATATTTTTGGTGACAATGATAATACTAGGAGTGAATCAGATAGTGGTGTCATGTTTAGTGTAGAGTCTGAGGGAAGTTTTGAAGAAGATGAAGTTGAAAAAACTTTGAAGTTCAAGGTTATTAAGGAGTTTGTGACACAATCAGCATGCCACAACTCTACCTCATCTCTTGATTGGAGGTTTAATAATCTTACGACATTTTACAAGAATCAACACCTTTAAAATCCGCAGCACATAAGCTTGAATACTATTCTTGCAATAATTTGATTAGTTAGCTATAAAATAAAAGTGACTTAAGTTTAGGGCACCCATCTACTTAACAGAAGATAAGTATTAATTTAACTTTAATAAATAAATATGATTTTTATTGATGCATATAGCTTAAAACACAACAACTCTGTACTTAGTCCATCCTCACTAACTTTCTCCACACTTCCCTATTCTTGCATTCTCTTTAATTGTAATTTTTAATACTAATTTTTTCCCAATGTTCGGGATCCTGTACAGGCCTAAGTACAACCTTTAAATTCCTTTCCTATCTGGAGTTCAGCTATTTACATGCTGACCTTGGCACTATCCTAGAGAAAGATCTCCCTCTTATCAGAGAAGTGAAAACAAAAGCAATATTTTTAAGATGTACATAGTATACTTTTGCACTAAGTTATATGTTATTTATCATCACTTTAAAGAGATTACTTTTTATGCCTCTTATCTCTGTCCATTAAAACAATAGTAAACAATGAAGCACCCATCACCAAAAACACAAAATAGTGGGAGATAATGCATCTCTTTACTGAAATAAGAGGTCCAGGTCTGATTCCCATCATAACCAACAAATTCATCACTGGGGAAAATTAGGGTTTTACCTTTCACAACAATGAATTAATGGCCAAAGAAATGGGTGTTGTCAGAGCCCTGCTTTTATGGTGAATAAAAAAGCCCAATTTCGTTTGTAAGTTTCCCAAAAGCGGTGAATAAGCGGTGAATTACAAAAATCCTATTTTTGCGATGAAATTATCGAATTAAGACAAAAGCGTTAAAAAAGTGGTTTTTACCAAACTTTCGTGATTAAGGTGACTTTGTTGGGTTAAAACTAGACTTCCAGGACAATGTTTGAAACAGGTAAACTAAACATATTGAAGTGAAAACCAAAAATTACATTTTGTTTGGACAAAACGGTAAAAAACACTAGTCCGCAAAAAAAAGTGCTGTCAACTTATTAAAAAAGTAAGATTTAGCAGCAGCTGGTCCGGGAAAAGTATGTACAAGTCACAAAGACAAAATATTACACAAAAATCATCTCGTTACTTCACAAAAATTGTGACTATATTTTTAAATCTCAATTTAGGCTAGAAAAATACAAAATAACTACTCAACATCACCAAACTTAAAACTTTTTTTTTTCAATATCCCGAAATATTAGCGCGAATGCCGAAAATCGCGATTATCGCGGACATCGTTTAAAATCACGAATATAGTGCTAAAACGCCGATTTCACGAATTATCGTGACAATTCTGAGCATATATTTGCAATCAGGGTAACCTGAAATGTGAACAGCTGAAAGAAAAAATGCCATATCTAACATTCGCGAATTATCGCGATCTCCACAAACGCAGGGCTCTGGGTGTTGTGTTATAATCAATATATTCAATAAGTGATTGTTAAATATCCCAAATAATTAATACATATCTTATAATATGCACTAATTGTTTTCAAAATTAATTTACTTGGACTTAAATATTTGCAGTACATGTATACCCTATGAACATAGCTATTTAAAATGAAAATGAATGTTGATGATTTCCTGAGTGAAGATGAAAGTGTGTTGGTTCTTAGATGACCACCTCTCCTGTGGAAGGGCTGTATCTTCAAACAAGCCCTGACCTTGACGAGGTAGCTACCTCCAATCATTCTTTGCCCCACCCACCTCTATATCTACAAGATCCCCCGGTCAGCCTGTACTCCAGTGTCGCCACCACCGTTCCTGTTCCTTTGGAGTCCCAGGGGGTCATCATACCCTCACACTATTTCAGTCAAGACCCACCTGGAGCCGTGAGTACTACCAACTTTACTGTATGTGTGGCTGGCTCACATCTAAACTAGAACAGTTGACTGTTCACTAAGATTTATCTAAAAAATATACATGTCAAATAGTGTGATGGTAAAATCATTTCAAAGAGGTCAAAGAAAGGTTTGTACACATAGGAAACCCAGCACTAAGCAAATTTCATAACATGGTATCATCATCTTTGTTCATTGTAGCCCAAAAATGTATTTGTTTTGGAATTTGTACTCGTTTTTGTACATACTCTGGTCCTCGAACTTCAATAATACCCATGTTGGTAGTTGTATTGCCTAAGGTGTCACTCTTGCAATACTTACATTTCCGGTGATGGGAGATTTAGGTTTGCATCCTGAGAGTGTGTAGTAAGGTTTTTTTTTTTCATAAGTTTCCCACTCGCCTTACCCCATTTTAGTCCAGGTAAGATAGTTTTTTTCTTAAAAAAATTTATCATTCACTTTGTCAACATGATAATTAGGAGAAAAATCGTAGAAATTGAATGTATATACTTTGGACTGAATCGGCTTGTAGCTTTAACGTTAAAAAAAATTCATAAAAGTGCCGAAAACTGGTATTTCCCCTTTAAGGTGTGAAAAAATGTTGGTTTTTTTTTCCGAAAAACAAAAAATAGCCCGTGATAGCGCTTAAAAAGACGAAAAAAATTAGCCCTGGTCGATTGAAATCGGTTCACAACTTTTTTCAATAAAAATCAAAACCACGAAAAATAGCCATTTTTTACATTTTGTTACAGGGGTTGTAATTGTAGGAACTTGTTTTGGGGCTTAAATTGTAGCTCTTGTTGGTGCCTACCTACAATAAAAATTTCGTGCAAAAATAATCATAACTTTTTGCTGAAATCGCGAATATGTAAAAACAGGTGTTCCCGAAAAAAGGCTTGGAAGCGGCCAATGATGGTCACAGAGTGGTTTTTCAAGGCGCTATTTGTTCGCTAAGAGTTCGTCTACAACCCCCATATAGTGAAATATAAGCAGGGTCTGATTTAATACCTAAAAAACGCATCTGAAAACCGGGGTGTTTGTTCCTTCGGGCGCTCGGGGGCGTGCAAGCAGAGGAGAAGTGGCATTGTGGTGGGGGAAGCCTCTCTGGCGGCCAGGCTTTGATCGTTTTAAAGTGGGGTATCTCGTCGAAATATTAATAGTGGGCATATTATTGACGCATAAGAAGCAAATGGTGAATGGCTATTTTTGACGAGTCACATTGGCATGGTATTATTTACCATTTTTTATTTTTTATTGAAACATTGATATTGTCTCGATGTTTTGGGAACATACCATGCCTAAGTGAATCATCAAAAAAAGCCATTCACCATTTGCTTCTTATGTGTCAATAATATACCCACTATTAATATTTCAGCGAGATACCCCACTTTAAAAAAGAAACATCAATTTTCATCCAGTACTTGCCGAGATTTAAAGATTTTTTCTGGTTGAGCGAATTTGAAGGCGTGTGATCGCTTTCCAACGCTCAAAGCCCAGCCGCCAGAGAGGCTTCCCCCATCACATTGCCACTTCTCCGCTCGCACGCCCAAGTGCCCTAAGCAACAAACACCCCGGTTTTCAGACGCGTTTTTTAGGAATTAAATCGGACCCTGCTTACATTTCATTATATGGGGGTTGTAAATAAACTCTTCGCGAACAAATAGCGATTTGAAAAATTACTCTATGCCAATTATTTGCCGCTCCCAAGCCGTGAGCCGTTTTTTGGGAACATCTTTTTTTACATACTCGAGATTTCCGCAAAAAGTTATTATTTTTGCACGAAATTTTTATTGTACGTAGGCACCAACAAGAGCTACAATTTAAGCCCTGAAACAAGTTCTTATGACAATTACAACCCCTATTATTAAATATCAAAAAATGGCCATTTTTCGTGGTTTTGATTTTTTATTGAAAAAAAGTTGTGAACCGATTTCAATTGACCAGGGCTTATTTTTTTCGTCTTTTTATGCGCTATCACGAGACTATTTTTTTGTTTTTTGAAAAAAAAATTCACCTAAAGAGGTAAAATACCAGTTTTCGGCACTTTTATGAAATTTTTTAACGTTAAAGATACAGGCCGATTTAGTCCAAAGAATATAAATTCAATTTCTACGATTTTTCTACTAATTATCACGTTGAGAAAGTGGATGGTTAATTTATTTTAAGAAATGAATGTTTTTCTGCTATCTTATCTGGACTATTTGTGTAAATTAGTAGATAGCCTGAGCAGATATTAATACTTGGTGCACAAAAAAATTTAATATCTATCATTAAATCTGAATCTTATTAAAAATAATTACTAGAGCTTAGAGCTACCAGAGATTAACTTACCCAAATCGATAAGAATCTTTTTTCTTTTTTTTTTCCAAATCTGATTTTGGACAGCAATTTCCAAGTTACTATCGAAAATAATGAGATTAGCTGTATCAGAATTTTTATTTATAATTTGAATCCATTGGTCTGAGATTTGGTTGTTAAGACATGGCATATAATTATGTTAAACTCACTCTAATTACATTTTTTTAATCAAATGCAAAATTTAAAGTATCTTTTAGTATTTGAATCACCCATTTCTAAATCTAGTTATCAAGGTTTGTACTTGTGTTGAAAATCTATTAGAACATACAATATAATCTTTAAATCGAGCTATCTTGCACATCTTACCTGCCAACTTGTGTTTCAGCAACAACATCTATTTCCTCTGTCTTTCCTTTCGGATGACACAGTGGCAGCTTCACAAGCGCAGTCTGGCGTGTACCTTCTGAACCCTTCCACCAGCATTTCAACTATGCCAATATTGTCACCTCCGAAGAGCACCAGCAGCCATTAAATTTGCATTTTATAAAAGCCATAACCACAAACATTACTCTGAATAATATAACATTTCCATCCATTGTTTGTAATGATTGTAATAATTGTTTGGGTTCCTCCTCTCTCCATTATTTTCTTCCTTCCAATACCACATATCATCTATTCCACATGACATGACACAGTGTGTCCTTGTTAGAATAACATTAAGATTCAGCGGGATTTGATTTCAAAACAGCATTTTAGTAATCAAATGTCACAGTACTTCAAAGTGTTAGTAGTTATTTTCTACATCAGGATTTGTTCTCTCTGAAGGGGTAAATAAGGGGAAGTTTCTTGTTCAAAGCAACTGACAAAAAATTATCAGTGAAAGAAAACAGCCAACACTTCTTGCAAAGGATTATTTCTTGGAATTGCAAAACAAAACAAACAGTAACAAATTTTAGAAATATGTGTGTGGCCGCAGTCCACATGGTCTAGTGCTTTTCTCTGGTTAGACCTGACTGCCAAGTATGTAGATATCAGGGTTCAATCTTGATCGGGTGCACTTCCTTAAATTACACCTACCTCATCCTTTATCCATTAGCGTAGTAAGTGTATAACCTGGGCGGGTAACAAGACGCGTTGCTTAAAAAAAACTACAGAATATGCTAGTGTTTTATGAAATTGTTTGCAACTTTGTCTTCACGCAAATGCATGTACATTTCCTCTAAATTCCTAACTTTAAGTTAGAATAATTAATATTATATAATATGGCATTTTGAATGGTCAGTGAAACCCTGAATAAAACCTTTACATTAAAATAATAAAGAATATACTTATCCAATGCTCGTGTGTGTGTGTGTGTGTGTGTGTGTGT
>CABFWO010002822.1:0-13439 GCA_902155825.1 Timema genevievae | reverse complement strand
TATATATATATATATATATATATATATATATATATATATATAATATACACTATGCTTATTACCTATCCAAACAATACGATGATAGTAGAGTAAGGATTAAGATGGTAGTATTGATGAGAAATGTACCCACATTTATGTGAAGGGAGAGGGAGAAACCTTTTTGGAAATATGTCCTTGGTTCCTGCTGCCAAGATTCTTTATCCCCGGAAATACATAATTATGAACCTGACATTAAGTCTGCATGCCCACCGATAGTGTTTTTTTTATATAATTATAATATAGATCAATATTTATTTAACTAAATATTAGAGTACATTTTAATGATGTGTGTAGTTTATACCACGCTACCCACACAGGTGAGCACGTGGGAAAAGGTGTTAGTTCAGTCTATCCTAGTTTTATGGTGACCAAGAGGTCAGGGCTTGAGTTCCTGTTGGGTGTGCATACGGTTCTCTTACTTTAGTTCAAATTATTCCCCAAGTTTCCTTCATGCAAATGCGGGTACACTTCCTCAAGAATCCTAACTTTTATATATCCACCCCAAAATATAAATTTACTAATAGCCCCATTGAGTAGTAAGACGTAGCGGAAAATAAAAACAATGTTTTAACATTGGCACGATATGAAGTAGCCAAGTGTATAGTCAAAACCCCACTATCTTAAAACCATTCCAACTTTGAATAATCCACATACCAGCCTCGATGGCCGCATGATCTAACACGCTGTCTCGTGTTAGACTATAATGGAGGACTAAAGATCGGGGCTCAATCTCGCTCGGTTGCACTGAGGGTGGTTTCCCCTAAATGGTTTCCCCAATTTCTCTACACACAAATGCAGGTACACTTCCCATACACTACACCTACCTCATCCCTAACCCATTAGCGGAATTAGTATTTAGGTGTATAACCTGAACAGGTAGTAAAACGCGGTGCTAAAAAAAATCCACATAATTGGTAGTCAAATGCTCTAAAGTCTTTGGCGGCCCTTTCTCAATAAATTGGCCTGCCGATGATGGGAAGATTGGGGGTTGAATCCTGGTTGAGTGTACTGATGATGGCTTATCCTAAATTGTTTTCCACTCAACTTCCACACAAAGGTGGGTACACTATCTCTAAATTACACCCTACCTCATCCTTAGCACATTAGTGTAATTATGACATATTATGAGTGTAGCCCAAATAGGTGAATCAAGGTGACAGAGAAATAATATTAATAAAATAATTAGGAAGTCACAAACATTGATTTTGTATGACAATAAACTTATTTATATTCTTAACCTTTTTACATTCAGAGATACAACAAAAATAAAAAGTAATTAAAACAAATCAAATCAATATAAAATAATCCAAGTTTCTTTAATTTCATTAAGATTGTGTACAATCAAAATACCTTTATCATTATTCTTATAAACAACCACCAGAAAGTCATTGTTGGCCCTTTAAAATCATTCTCTAATATATTGTTTAATTTCTTTAACAAAATTCAAATATAATCAT
The DNA here is from genome assembly GCA_902155825.1 of Timema genevievae. Classification (NCBI taxonomy): domain Eukaryota; kingdom Metazoa; phylum Arthropoda; class Insecta; order Phasmatodea; family Timematidae; genus Timema; species Timema genevievae. The sequence continues at coordinate 11,943 of CABFWO010002822.1, read as the reverse complement.
GAGAAAAAAGTCCCATTCCGTTTTGAGTTAAAAAAGAGAGAAGGCCTAACTTGATTAGGTCTTAAAATCCAAGTGTAATAACTCCGGTAATTTTTGCTGAAAAAAATCTTACTTATTAATATATATATAAAGAACAGGATTAAAATGATGATTTACTTTCTATCAACAAGAGCATTTTCACATAAAAAATTAATCTTTTCTTATTTAGCAAAAACCACCCAAAGTGCACCTGACCAGGATCAAACCCTGATCTCCCCATCCTCGCTAGTCTAACACGAAACTAGCACATTAGACCGTGCGGCCACCAAGGCAGGTATTTATTCTCAAAGAGTTGTAAGTAAAAGGTTAATGTAAATAGAAATATTAGTTGACTGCGGCATTCCCTTCTCCCCCTTCCAATCATTGCCAAAGTTTCTGCACCTGTTGTTTGTTTTTAGTAAGAAAGTCACTCAAAGAGAGACAGGGAGAATTACTGTGTGGTGGGAGAACCTTTACCTTAAGTGTTGCCCTGGAAGAAAACCTCTTAACTACTGTAACCAAATAGCCAGCTACAGTAATTTTTTTATCTTTGGCCAGGAAAGAAGTTTTTTTGTGGGGTAAAAGAATATGTAATTTTTAAAATCTCAATTTTTTTTTTTAATAACAATATTTAATGTCACTTGTTTGGATTGTTTTTATTTTTTTCAACATTTAGCTTAAAACTTATTTGAATTTTAATTTATTTCTAACAATAAATATTTTTATTTCAGTCTCAATATTGTTTATTTCTATAAATATAGAAGAGAAATTAAAAACGTGCTAGTGAATTGGTTTTATAGTTTTTGAAATATTCTTTTCTTCAGATTAACTTGTAGTTTCAATACGGACAGTTTATCTCTTGCCTCTCAAGGTATTCAAACAATTATTCTTTAATATCTACAACACAAGTATGTATTATTGTTCAACCATATCATAAAAATATGGTTGTTCTATTTGGTTTTTCATTTCTCGAATGAAGTTTAAAAGTGCCAAAACACTTTGTGTGTGCGTGTGTGTGCATGTATCTTAGTTTCTGTTTGTATGATGTGCATTTATTTGTATTATTTGAGGCCTGAAATGTTAAAAGGCCAAGCAAGATATAATATTTATACATTTACACACATTAATTTGTTGGTTTTACTGTTGGAGCTGATCAACAAAAGCCATTAACATAATCTGGATATCAATATTAAAAAATTGAAAATTACTATTTTCACAGTTGAATTAAATTTTTTGTGAGTTGTGAAAATTCTTTTACGGTTTTTATTTCTCCAATAAATGAAACACTTGTTATCTCTTGTAGACATTAAAACTTTGTCTCTCCATGTAGTGCGGTTTTTATTTCTGGATATTAGTGAGATTACAATCTAATGGAAAAGTATGGGAAGAGCTGTCAAACTTCAAGAAAATACACCAGCTCTTGTTTGAGAATGGATCCCAGTGTAGTTGGAAATATTTTATTTTAACATTTTAGTATTTTAACATATACTTTCTGAACAGACTGGTAACATTATTTACCAACTTAATTCTAGACAGCATCCAGTCTTCCATTAGTTAATTCATCATTGTGGAAGGAAAAACCTCAGTTCCACCCTTGTTCAATTTTTTGGCTATACCGGTAATCAAACCCCTGACTCTTAATTCACTAGGTAGAGGCACTACTGACTGGTGTTGTACCAGTTTGATATCATCCTTCTGTTGTCTGCTTGACAAACTTCATGGCTTAAGTTTCATTCCTTTTCCATAAAAAATTGATTTTATTCAAATTCTGTTGAAAAACATTTCATATCCACTTGAACTGAGCTTATTAAATGTTTCATGATTTTTTTCAAAATAAATATAATTGGGGAATATATAGATATGTCTGGGTATGTAAAAAAAATTATTTTTTTAAATATTATTCATACTATTATGTTGAGTTCTCAATATTAAGCATCAAATGTTGGATATTGATGACCTGCAGACATTGTGTTTAATCTTGTGCAAAAGCAGGTGGGAGAGACTCACTCTATCAATACCAAGTGTTAAAAAAAAACTCTCGCCCCATGTTGATACACTTTTGAAAATAGTTCTGACATCAGGAGGGACCATCCAAGTCAAGGGTTTACATTACATTTTTTAAATGTAATTGTTTCAGTAACGATAATTGTCAGAGATGGGTCAAATCCATTATTTTCACGAATCCATGCCAAATATTGGAAAAAATTATCAACAAAAGAGGAAATATAAATATAATAAAAAAATTCATGCATTATAACATTCATACATTCAATTAATTGTTCAATTACTGTTCTGGAGCCTGGTTAAGTTCATCCTATAATTATAATTGGTTCTGAATCACCATTAAGCTCTAAAACAAGTTTAACTTGAAAAATTGAAGGGGAAAAAAACTTTTTTTTAAGAATTTGAGTATTTAATCCAAAATTCTCGATTCTAAATGATCCTTAAGAATTCAAGGATTAGAGGTCCCATCCCTAATAATGGTATTAAATACATAATATTGTTAGTACCTATTGTATTTGTTACCAAAGTGACTAGTGAATTTTAAGGATGATGTCTTTGTTATATGTAAATAAATAGTTTAAGTGGAATTCACTTTACACATCTTAATGTAAAAGAGTCCATTCATCATTAGAGTGGCGGTAACTGACAGCTATCAGAAGATGTAAAACCGGTTAAGAACAGATTGTTTGGTGTGAAAGGTTTGGCAGCCAGTTTGGGCTGCTGTATGTAGACTATTCACCGCTCTGGTGGCACAAAGCGCTGACCACACTACACCATGGGGCTGGATGATCACATGGTTTGGCGAATGGATACGCGAGAGTATATTTTGTAACTTGTGTCAGCTGCCACCACTCCAGTGGTGAATGAACTTTACATGCATTGGATGTTTTAATGGGTTAAAATGTGTTATTTTATTTATAAAAATTAAAAATAAAGTCAATTTATTATAAAATACTGATTTTTAATTTCTCACTTTTGACCATCCTTATTCTTTCTTTTTTAAATCTAAATCACAATAAATACCCTTAAATAAATGATAACACTGAAATATGATCATTACTTTTATTTTGCTATCATTTATTTGTATAAAATACTCTGTGTATGTGTGTATATATATATATATATATATATAAGGAAAACCTCTTTTCTCTTTATGAGGTAATTGTATTATATTTGGAAGAAGGTATCGGAAAGGTTGATAAAAACATATAAAAGGAACATCGTTGCTAATATATGTTTCTATCCACCTTTCTCATACCTTCTTCCAAATATAATACTCTGTATATAGTTATTTTACACATAACATTCAAAAATACATATTTTTCAAAATATTCAAAATCAGTTTGATGTCACTCTTAATCTGTCTTTCAAATTGGTTTAACATAATATTTTGGATATATTTAATATTTAAATGTTTTTATAAGGCACACACATTATAAAATTGATTGTAAAAATTTTAAAAATCACACAATGGATAAAAGATTATTTTTTTTAAATTTCACCCACCTATATTTATTAGGGGTCTGCAAAGATTTGATAATACAAAAAAAAATTAATAAATGTGTATTGCTTTCTGTTAAGATTATTGTACTCAGGATAGTGGCTTTTTAAATTAATCTCTTACAAACTACACAGGCTCTTATAAATAAAACTTTCTTTGATTTATATTTCTTGTTGGCACAACAATATCACTGCTGTAAAAATAATTTAAAACATTATATAAAAATGAATATAACATAAAAGTGTATTCACTACTATTATTACTTTATCAACATTGTTTGTTTAGACTTTACCTTTGAAGTACACTTAACGATAGTAGTACAATAAATACAACACAATCATAGTGTCTTAGTTTGCAAAATATTTTTCTAAAGTCTTAATAAAAACAATTAAAAAAGTAAGACTCTCTCCATAAACCCTTTTTAAATAAAATTGTTTATAGGTATTTTCAAAAATTCCAATCTTTAAAAATTACTAGCTGATAAACTATTAATTATATAACTATAATTAAAATCACGATTTTGCCTTGGAAGTATGACCATAATACATCTAAATGTTTGAACAAAATACAATTAATGGCTTACCATATTTTATCAAAACATGCAGTAATCAGATAAATTGTCCATTGCTATGAACCAATACACTTTAAAACTTAACTTAGATTGGCTCCTAGAGGCAGTAGTCTCGTGGTGTCATTAGTAGTAGTTGTATTTCATAACACATATATTTCCTTTCAATAACCCCACAACATATTATGTATTTCCTTTCAATAAGTAATATTTTATATTCATAGGTACGAGTTTCAACACTAGAAGGTTCAAAGTTGTGGATTTTCGTTTTGTCTTTAATGCTGATCTGCCATAGATGAAAGCTAAAAATACACAAGACAGAAAATATCAACTCAATAAACATTTAAACATAAAATCAAAACATTTTTAACTAAAAGAACACTTAAAAATTATAAATGTCATACATGCAAATGTAAACTTATTTTTTTAAAAAAGGTATATTTTCATATAACTGCTTCTAGTTGATGCAACAAATCATAAGCTATTTTTTAACATTTTCATCATAATCATTAATCAAAAAGAGTATTGGTTTAACATTTACTCACTTAAGTTGGCTGCTAGAACAAATTATGAACAAATTATGAACAAATTATGCACAGCCTCATATTACACTATAGCCAGGTAAAGAGGGGTGTAATGTAATACTCGCGTGAAGACTAGCATTTACAGTGTGCTTGTGTAGTATCCAAAGCATTTGCAGCATTATACTACACCGTTGTGCCTGTTCAATAAGTCTTTTTTTTTAGGTTTGTTTCATTAAAATAATTTATTTTTCATAAGTTGTTGTTCTTTCCCCAAATTTAAAACAGAGTAAGAGTACTTTTAAGATATTGTACCTCAAAAAGGGAGCATTTTGCAACCATTTGTATAACTTTGATTCTTATATTGAGGAATAGAATAAGGTAGTGAAGTTTGGCATGTGAAGTTTCGGAAATACTATATTACAAATTATTTTCAGCCAACTTTTGTTGAGTTATTGTTATAAATGGATTTCCTAGCTAGCTGTCAGCTCTTTAAGATAAAAACAAGATAGTTGAAAAAAACTGTTAAAAATTAGTAAACTTTCATTCAACGTTAATTTGAAGCTGTTACTAATGTGATTTAATTGAGCTATTAAGGTAGGATTCCTTGGGTGTGTCTCGCGTCTGCGACAGCAGACATGGTGTGGCGAGTTGTAAACGCGGGATACAGTGCTTCCCTAGATGTGTCTCATTGGTCACCAGTTGTGGGTAATTTTAGGTGTAGTACAGATCGTTCCTCAGTTATCAGAGTTTTTCAATTGTGTTTTATTTAATGTTCCATGTTATTTTGCTATTTTGGAATAGTGTGGATAAAAAATACTAACTTGATTGACCAACTAACTATTCCTGAGATCTCTTTCCGTGTGTTGTACTTATGTGTTAGTCCCGGTACACTGGCGAAGGCATGTCAAAAATTGAGGGGTGCTTTGCCACCTCTTCAGTTAAATTTTTGTCATCTTCTATGGAGAAATCTTGGACCATTTTCAAAACCAGCCTAATCAAACACAAAACTAATTACAACTCTACTAAAACACACGCTTGCTCGGCGGTGCGTCCACTGCTTCCAAAGAAGTGTGGATGCAGACGCAATGTAAAGATGCTGGACGCACACTGTGGTTGCCAGTCACAGTCATCTCGAAGGAACTGGCCACATAACAAACTATGGAAATCAGTCTAGTCGCTGATCGCAGATGCTAGACGCACCTAGGGAATCCTACCTTTACTACTAAAGCCAATATAAAATTCATTATTTCAATTACTACAAATATACCATGTGTATTAATAGTATTCTATTCAATATACCTCTACAAAAATGTTTACAAACTTTCAGATTGCAAGGAGTAAAATTTAAATAGAAGTGATAAAAACTGCAGAGTTATTGTTTAGGTTCCTTTAGGTTACTCAACTCTGACAGTTGCTTGATAACTAAGTTTGCCGTAACAGTCTCATGTTTAGACGAGTGATGCTGCTAGCATAACTTTCAACATACCCACCGATCTCGTTGATCCTCATTTAAGACATCTTAGTCACATTCCTATAATTTTTATATATAAGCAATATATAAAACTGCTTTCAAATATTAATATCTCAAGTAATGTAATTTACATCTTAACTGTTGATAGACATTAACAATTAAGTAAAATGCTATCAATGTTGACTTCAAAAAATTATGTATTCTCTAAAACTGTTTTTCCTACCAGAATCCTACTATACAAGCGTTCTACCATAAATTTGTTTGTTAGTATTTATTAGGTATATATTACAGTGGTGATTGGTAGCCTTGGGAGATGGGCAAGCAGTTTTGATTTTGGGGTCGGGGGGTATAAATTTTCCTAGGCTTGTTTTTATCTTTGGGCTTTAAATTCTTATTTAAATAATTTTGGTAACATAAAATATATTTAATCATAATGTTGAAAACATTAAGCTAAATTAAAATAAAGATTAGTTACTATTCTTTTCTCAATGTTCCTGTTAACATTGTATATTATAACATCTATGCTCTTTGGTGGAGTGTTTCTTCAACAATGTAAATTATCTCATTTCACTAATCTTACGAGTTTTTAGTAAATGTCTTTATTTTAAGATAAAAGTAAAAGAAAGTCTGAGCGGTGCACCGTACCATTTATTTATGATTCCCTTTAACTTACAACTAGCCTTATTTGATAGTTTTAGCTTATGTTACTTTGTATAGTTCGAGTTTTCGGTAATCTAAGGTAGTCTCACAGTCCCATCCACCTTAAATTGTCGAAACTCTACAGTATTCATGTGTCAAGTCATGTGATCTGCAGCTGTCACTTTTGAGATATTATCAATATCAGTAAAATAACACTAATGATATAGTAAAGTGTTATCAATGTTAATTGGGGAAAAAAATTGGTACTATTTTTTTAAAACAACTTTACAAATGTATTCTTACTGTAGCTTTGTGCATTTCTGTTAACTTTGCGCATTTCATTTAAAACAGGTTATCTCAATTGGGGTTGGGGAAGGGATATTTTAGAAAGGGATTGAAAGATTATTTGGTCCCTTGATTAATTTTAGTAATCAAAGAAAACTATGTTATTTTTTTGCTAAGTACTAAAGGAATGAAAACTGAAGAACATTACTTGACAATATTTCAGTAAGTTTCTCTATGCTTACACTTAAATCAACCGTGTTCTTTTACCAATTAAAAAAAAGCCTTTCTACTCATTATTGGGTCAGAGCTAAACAGAATCTATAAATTTCATAATTTCAACCCATAAAATAAAAGTAGGGGCACAAAAAATTCCCTCATTCACTAATACAATAAAATATTAGTATGACTGTTAAGGTATGTAATGTGATGTTTTAGTACTGAAATGTGAACATACATTACTACTATAGTACTGGAATGGGAATAAATATGTGGTTGCATAAAAAATATAAAACCACATAGACATAACACAGAAGACAGCATTCACTTTAAGATCAATTAAAAGTCTCACTTTAACATGGAAGGATATTTACAAAACTAATTTAGTTCAAAACTCAATGTAACATTAGTACGTGACAATATTTTATAGGTCTAATGTTAAAGGATGGTTAAGGGTCAACGCAACATTGGTCATAGTTAATGAGTACTATTTTTTTAAGATATTACACTAAGAGTCATGGGTGTCGCTAGCTCTTAATTATTGGGGGGGATGAAGATGCAAGGGACAGAACAGATTCATTTTTTACTTTGAGTTAAAAAAGAAAAATAATTTTGTACCAACTGAACAACACAAATCCTTTATAGTAACGAAATTAACTATATAAGTAATAGTAATAATAATAATTGACTTTAGTGGCAAAGTTAAGGCTACCGCCTTTTCATATATTTAACCAACTTAATATTTATATACTATGCCAGCCAAGTATTTTAATTTTTCTGAATAAAACACCGTTTATTATGCTAAATAGTTCAGTTTGAACAGATTATTGAAGAAGATGTGGGTCCTCTGGTCCTCCAAATACCGACATTCATGACTTGTTTTTAACAAAAACAGCTCTGGTTGTTAATCTTCCTCTCATTAATTGATTAGTAGGATTTGGTGTAGTTGAGCAAAGACACAAGTGTGAGGAGGTTATCAAATGTGTCCTGCTCAGTGTCAGATTGGGCATCGGGTATGAACACACAGTCTGAGGTAGCAGTGGACGATGATCCAGAGTCGGAGGCTCTTACCCTACGGCAGTAGTGGCCCAATCTCTTACACTTCTCACATAGGTGCTGGGGGTGGACCTTGGACTGGTCAGACACATCCAGGCCATCCGGCTTTTCCAACGAGCGCTGTAAACAACACAGTCTAGTTACTTTATGAACACAAAACAGTATAATCTCAAAAGAACATAGTCAGACATATACTTTTTAAATAGACAGTATCCTCTAGATAAAAAAAACAACAAAGTGTGCTGATTGTGAACAAGGCTTGATTTAACTTTGGACTATTCATTATTTATTCATTAACAATGACATACAGTTCTATCAATTGGGATTTCCAAGTATAGTGATGTGTTCTAGTGGCAAACGTGGGAATTACAGGCAGACTTTAATATGCGCTTTTGTTATCTTTATTTTCACATATATACAGTTTTTGTTTGCAAGGAAATATAGTGCAAGGCAACTGTGCATATCTCTGAAACTCTTTTAAGAAATTAAATTACTTGTCATTGTAAATATGTAGGTCTATTTATAGTAAAACTCGTTTATTTGAAAAATATATTTTATAAAAACAATAGTTTTCAAGCTATATGCGGTAGTCAAAAAATTCTAACCTGAGATGTTGATGGATGTCAACATTTCATTACCAACCCCCCCCCCTCCAACCCAAAAAAAAAAGTATTCTTTTCAATGCCATCTGTATGTGTGTCTGTCTAACCCTAAAATTAAGAATAGTTTACTAAAGGATGAAAAAAACAAAAACAGACTCTCTCAAAATTGGCTCTATTTTGATTAAGATTCGTATCTAGTCGTTGATTAAGATTATAAACAAAATGGCTATTTTCGTTTTCCCATTAAAATGAATTTTAGGGTACTTTACAGAAGCGGAAATTTCCATATACCCGCAACTATTTGAGATACTAAATAACTTATCATTGCAAGATTGTAGTATTATTAAAAATAAAAAACTTGTATTTGAAATATATTTTTATAAAACCAATAGTTTCTCAGATATTGGCCAACATATTTATACAATTATATGAGCTTTAGTTGTATAGAGATACTACTTAAGTTTAAACGCAATAATTCTCTAATGACATTAAGTATGTAAGTAAAAAAGTTGATATTCTTTTTCCTTTAACCTCTTAGGAAAAATGTTTGTACGACAATGATCTATCTCTATCATTTTAGACTCAATAGTAAATATTTACCTTTTTTATTGGTCAAAATTTATAAATGAGGAAATTAATAGCAATGTGATGACCTTAAGATGTGCAACACCTAATAAAATTTTGAAAATTTTAACCTGAAGTTAAAATTCTAATACAGTTGAATATGAAGTGGTGACCCTTGTGGACCCAATATCGGTATTTTTTATTGGTTCAAATATATTAATGAGGACTTTAATTCTTAGAAAATAAAATTTAAAATCGGAGTTAAAAATGTTTTACGAATATGTATAGCGCAATCTGTGCTCAGGTTTTCTAGTGTATATTATTTTGTTTTACATATATTACGAGTTTTGAGTAATTATCTCCATTTCTTAACACTGGGGTGAGAAAGTTCGTGTGAAACTCTGTACCATTTATTTTCTATTTATTGTTTAAGGCATGTTTTCTAAGAAAAAAAAAGTTAGGTATTGCTTGGTAAAGATATTTTAATGTTACTCCCCTAATTTTATCAAAATATGACTATTGTTACAAGTAAATATTAAGGCCATGGTTGTAGCTTACCATTTTTCTTTCTATGTTTGTTGGAAACATTTATTATACATTTAAACCCTTTATTTTCTTCTAAAATGAATAATTTATTTTAACTGAAGTTATTTTTACTTTTACCTTATCATGAATCATGTAATAGTACCATAGGTAGGCCTACTCGTCAGAGTTGTCTTCTTTATTTAACAATAAACTCTTAATTGTTCTGTTTTACTTTTAGAATATGTTTCATCCTCTCATTTTAGTGTCTACCAAGAGATCCTCAATGGCAAATATGGCAAACCTTTACATTTATGAGCTTCAAACCAAGGTTTTTATTTATGAGATGCTTCCTTTGCTAAGTTTTTCATAGTCAAAGAATAAGGGACTTTCCCAATTGCTAAGTCTAATTATTTAACTTTGATTTTTATCTTTTCAGTCGCATCAAACTATGAATATAAAACTAGCTATTTTATTACATATAATTATTTCTACATACATTTTCTTATTTTATAACATAATTTTAACTTTATAATTACTAAACTCTTGAAATAATGTCAATTTCTTTTATTAAAATGTATAGCAGACTCTTTATCACTCTTGTGTTAGACTGGCCTGCTGATGACGTGCAGATAGGGTTTAGAATCTCGGTCAGGTCTTTGAGGGTGGTTTTCTCAAAAGGGTTTGCCACTATCCTTCTATGCAAATGTGGGTATATTACATATAAAATGGTTCCTTCCTCATCTCGTCCTCATTAAAGTAAGTATCTTATATGCATATAACCTGAACAGGTAGTAAGATACAGTGATAAAAAAAAGTACAGTCTTAAAACAATATGGTAAGACATATACTTTTTAAACATAGGGCCTATCACATTGAAACAACACATTTTCTAATCTTAAAGCAATATCATCACACAACTTACAAACTAACAAAACCCCAGAAATCCAACAAAAGTCCACACACCTGTTTGTGGGGGTAGACGTTGATATGGCACTTTTTGCACTCTTGGCCACTGTTTGCCCAGCTATTACCGGACATCCATCTCCTCATGCACTTGGGGCATTTGTACTCTCCAAAACACCTCTTCTTACCCTGATATGGAGTCAACCCACAACTCCTGGGGACAGCCTGCAAGGAGTAGAGCAAAAGTTGTTATAAGAATGACAGCATGTGCTCAGGGCAATCAATCAAGCTCTAAGCAGCTTGTGTATACTAAATATATCAAATATAATTCAAATATAGTTTTAGATCTGACATAAAGAAATTATCTGTAAGTAGTTCCAGTAAAAACTTAATTCCTTGCAGCTGAGTGTGGTTGCATCAATAATTTAGAAATGCGATATTTACTCAACTCTAAGGTCATATTTAATGCATTATATTTATTATAAAAATGTTAGGCCTATATATTTTCAGGTTTATTTATAATAAACTTTATTAATTCAAAAGTTATTTACTTAAGTAACTAATACAAATTTATGGTAGCACACATTTAAATATTTGAAATATGGCCAGCCATACAATAAGCCACAACTGTATATAAACTATATTTTTGTGACTACACTGTAAACCTTTCATAGTTATTTTTGTGATAATATAATTGCAGTGGTCATAACATGCATAGGTGTTGTTCGAAAGTTTTATATACAAGTTATATACATTTTTTGGCGGCCCTTTTGCATTTGCAAGCTAAATAAAGACTTTGCTTCAACTTTTGTCAATTTTTGACTTTCGTCAGTGATCTGGTCCCTAGCCCATAGAAATAATGAGGCATTGCTGTATAGACAATAACATGAGACCACCCAACCACATTGGATTAAATATCAGAATCATCATCCTGATTAACCTGCCACAAGGATGTTTTTGTTTGAATCCAAGATAGGTAGAAGTTGAGAAGGACATTTTTGTCGATAGTATTTGAATGTGGAGAGAACGGCCGTTGATTTGTCTCCTCTTCCTGGGTGAAAGGAGAG
>CABFWO010002821.1:80536-107063 GCA_902155825.1 Timema genevievae | reverse complement strand
GGGGGCGCCTTAATGAACACGTCCCAGGCCACGAAAATAGCCGCCTACAGCCAGCTCACAATACTTTTGATGACTTGCTCAAAAAAGACTGCTAACGGTGCAGGGATGGCAATGAATCAATAGCATCTTTGTTATTTTTCCTTAATGTCTTGTAAAGATGAACTTTAGTTTTAATTAAAAATAGGATTTGTTGACATTTCGGTGTTGTGCCTGCAAATTATTTCCTTGAGCAACACAGGGACTTGATACAAGCATGGCATTTCCCCAGGACTAGACCTACCTATGATGTGCATTTTCAGATTTGGAAGCCAAAAAACTCATCCAGGGAAAGGAGCTATGATATGGCATCCGCTTCAAAAGGCTTTTTTACAGTCTATATCGAGAACCACTTGCTCGATTTTCAGTTTAAAAAATAAATAAAAGCTCTTTAAATTACCTTTAAGCTGTGTGTTTACCAGTTCTTAAATTGTTGACGATTGTTTGGTTATTTAAAAAATATAGGTAACAATTTCTAGTGAAAGCTTTTTTTATTTGTCATAAAACTTTTTTATTTCAGTAATAACTTTTTACTATTTTTTAAATAAAAAAGTTTCATGTAAAAGTTGTATATAACTTAGTTTTAATATACAATAATACAATATGTATCTTTGTATGACAAGCCGTTAGGCAGTAATCCTCGATCGAGCACTTAACAAGTAGTAGACAGGCTGCTATTGTTTTATGTTTAATGGCTGACAAAACAAGACGTTTATTGAAATCACGCCTTGAGGAAAACTAAAATTAGTTTTTTCAACTCACCCAAGAGTGATTTACCAGAAATGTTGAGGAAACAAAAGAAGGTTTCTGACATTTCCCTTAATCTTCACTTTCCCCTCCTTTAAAAAACGAACCTACAAACTTCACAAAGGGCATGAAGTTCTAAACAAATTAAGGAGGATCGAACGCGCCAATGAATGAATTTCACTTTCAAAAAATTGTAATTTTTCACCTGTTAGGCTCTATAGATTGTTTAAAACGTTCTCAAAAAGTTTTTTTTTAAAAAGAGCCAAAGGCGCACAAGATTGGTATATTCGTGTGAGTAATTGCGTGAGAAAGTAAAGCTTTTCTCCCAAGTCACATTTACAAGAGGAACAAAAAGAGGGTCTAAGTTAATCATTGAAAGAGGCTGCCAGATGAACACGCACATGGAACTATAGCAACAGTCAACAGTACACAAGAGTTGGGAGATTAGCCGACGGAAAGAATATGTTAATTTGTAATCTACAGGGGAGAAACTGTCTCACTCTCGCAATAGTCTGGATTGCCGATGAAGGGGAAATCGGGGTTCAAATTTCGGTCGGGAATAATTTAAAAATAAATATTGAAATCTTTAATGGATCAAAAATTCAGACATGGTCATATTGTCTTAAAACATGTTTCTGGCAAAACACGGGGCCTATACATGTTGTCCAAAGTATGAAAGGACCAACACATGTTCAGAAACAAAAGCGGCGCTTGTCTTGTTGCGCGCGGCGGTGGATGAATTGAAACTGTGGATAGCTCGCTCGTTTGCTCCTCAGACGCGCTAGACAACTGTCCGCGACTAGAAACTAATTTTTGTTTTGTTTAACATGGCGAAGAAAGAAAATTAATTCATACAGTTCGTAGTTAATCAATTTGAGAGTTAATACAATTCATTTTCGTAATTTAAAGGATATTTCAAAACACTGGTTAGTAAAGACCTGCAAAGGTGGACGCGTGGACCAAGGCACAAGTCTCATCTGGTTTACCCGGTGACGGAAATGTTAGAGTTAAAGAGTCGGGTGTACCGAGATGTTTATTTCCTAGATTGTTTTTCAACCTTTCTGAACGTAAATCAGAGTACACAACCTGTAAAGTCAATCTTCATCATCCTTTCTCCATCAGTAGGAAAATATGATTGCCCAAACGTTTTTCGCGCACGCACGCACGCACGCACACACACACACACACACACACACAACTGAATGCTTTATTCCAGTTTGATATCAATAGCTGCTATCCGATGCTTAACTACCACTAATGAACGTATAGCTAAAATTTATTTATTGTAATCTACTCTCAACCTATCTCGTATAGTTTCTAACCAACTTTACCTTCCTCCAGGAGGGAGGAAAAGGAAGAAGAGAATAGAAAAAAAAAACCTATCCAAGGCTAGAGAGAGAAAGACTAAGAGGATGTACACGTATATAAAACTACCTGCCACGGAGTTACTCTCGCCTCCGGGCCTGCAGCCTCCGTTATAAGGGCCACTGAATGAGGATATTAGTAATAAAAAAAATAGTCGGTAGTATAGGCCAAACTAGTGAGCCTCCACAAAGGCGTGGGAAGGTTTTCTTTCTAAGACAGAGGTAAAAAAAAAAGAGTAAAGAGATAAAGATGGATTTGATTTTTGTTTCAAGAATAGATCCCAAGAAATAACTGCTCCCAGAAAAAAAAATAAGAAAAAATATTAACACGATACACATTCAAACAATAATGAAACAGATTTTTTTTTATCATAGCGTCTAATTAGACGTTTTTGATATCATTTTCTAGTGCGTTTTCCCCCACCACATCCTAAGCTACTACCTCGCCGGAATAATCGCAGTTAGTTACAGGTAAGGGTTGATATAGAATTTATATGAAATGTACCAACATTTGAGTGGAAGGAGGTGAGAAGCAATTTAGGAAAAGGAGGAAGGGATATGTTTAAAAAAAATTACATTTTTAAAAACGTGCAATTTACGTTGTTATTGTTAGCAGCGCGTCTTACTACCTGTTCAGGTTATATATGCATGTACTAGCTACGCTAATAAGTCGGGGATTAGGAAGGTTGAATTTAGAGGAGGCGTACCCGCATTTGCGTGAAGGGCTGAGTGAAACCCATTCAGGAAGAACCCCCTTCTGTACACCCAACCGGGATTCGAACCCCAATATCCCTGTAACCAGCAGTCTAGTCTATTGCGATAGTGACGCCTTAGACCATGCAACCACCGAAAGAGGTATCAATTTACGAAACCGCAAGAAAACTAAAGGTGTTTGTTTAAGAAATACGAGAAAAGTGAGATGGATATTCCAGGGATCCATAACCTCAAAGGTGGCTAATGAACTAGTCACACATCAATTAGCAAAAAAAGAAAAATGAGAGGAGAGCGAGCGAGCGAGATGGACTGTGAGTAAGAATCGAACAAGCGTACTCTTTCACACGTACTAAGAAAACCGGAATACTTTAAGTCAAGTTACACGCACTCGTGAAACACTTTTTCGAGGCTTATTTCTCAATTCCTGTTTCTTCGTAAAACAAACAAGTCGGTTTGTGGACACAAGTTATTTCCATACTTATTAGTGTTTGAGGGGAGAAGGGGGGGAGGTACGAGGTATGTGAGAGGTTCTCTTTTGTGAACTGCTAAGGCACTCACACTCAATACTGTCGGTTTCAATGTATTGCAGTGAAGACTTCAAAATATTTCATGAATGAGCTTTCATCGCTTTTGTAGGGGAATATTATTTCAAGGCACACACACATATCATATCATAAAAATGTGTTTTAACATCGACAAGACGAGTTTGTAAAAGGAACGGGGTTTGAACCTGGTCGGTTGTTGTGTAGTTTTCCACCCCTACCCTCCAGGCGTTGGTTTTTTACTATCCAAGCACCACGTATTACCTCTTTAGGTTATACGCGTATGCACTAATTACACTAGTGCGTTAGGGATAAGGTTGAATTTAGAGTAAGTGTGCCCGCAGCTACGTGGAGGAAGAAGTGGAAAACAATTTTGGAAAACACCCGACCGGGATTCGAACACAAGAGTGACGCTTTGGACCATGCGGCCACCGACGCAGGTCCAGGCGAATGTTAAATTAAATACCCCCCCCCTTACTTTTATTTAGGGCTACTCAGGGCTTTGGACCGAGTCGTAAGCAATTTTGGGTGGAATCAGTTGGAGCCTGTAAAAATGTACCGACTCAGACTTTAAAATAAACATGTATAGTATTATAGCAATAGATATACTGTATGGTAAATATATCATTTTGATTGAGCTATACTACCAATGTTAGTAATTTAGTTTGACAAATTTATTCAAATAAGCATCCCCTGAATTCATCTGTATTTGGGCATTTTATCGTAGTAAGTTTGTTATTGTGTATTAATTATTATACTTTAGCCATTTATTAAGGACTCTTGGTCGGAGACTTGGCACAAACTCCACAGTCCTGTTGTACCCACATTATTTTATAGGGGGTGGAGGTGATAAAGGGGGGCTTTATTTGCGGTGATTCGGAATAAACTCCTTCAAAAGGAGATGTCACGGACTGTTATAGGATGTAATTTTTCTTTAAGAAATGTAAAGGTTTTAAAAAAATATAATTGGGGCTGTAGATATAGTTAATTTTGTTTTGACCCTAGTACACTATTAGCATTGAGGAGGAATACTAAAAATATATGATATTTTCGGAGGTTTGAACCCCTCGCAACGGACGAAGCTAAACAAGTGGTTAGTTAACTCACGTTTAGTGCAGTAGTCCCCCTGCCAGCCAGCCACACACTTGCGTTCACCTTGCAGCGAGCAGTTGTAGTGTCCGAAACTGTCGTCGCGAGGCCGGCACAGACTGGCGCAACCGGCGCCGTAGTAGTGCGCGTCGCAGGTGACGCGGTACTCGTAGCGCATGACGCTCTGCGCCGACTGATGCTCGTCCTCTGTCCAGTCGGGGCCGACGTCGAGCCACCGCTGCGTCGTCAGCCGCGTGATCAACGTCTCACCTGGGACAACAAAACACAGGGATAGTTAGTCTCACGGCGTACTCAAGAGGCCTTTTCTATATCACCTGTTCGGCTATCAGCATATTTACACTAATAAGGTAGAGATAAGGAAAGTAGAATTTACAAAAAAATGTATAAGAATTTGGGCACCATTCGGGAAAAAAAAACCCTCTGTGCTCCCGAACGGGATTCGTGGCCAGTCCTCCTAGTCACCGGCAAACCAGACAATACGAATTTGATGCCTAAGTCAACTTGCTCACCAGCGCGGTAGGGAAGAAATAAAACAGTTAACACTTATAATTTAAAGGAAAATTAAGTTGAATGGGGAGGAATGGATTACAATTTATTTTGTTAACACAAAACAAGAAATGTAAGACCCCAAAAACTAAGATCCCTCACAAAGGTGTTCCCAAAGACTGCACAATTTTACCATTAGGCCTACTGTACTACCATAAGATTTTAGATTTAAAGTTTAATTCCTTCTCTTTATATGTACACCATGGATAAAGTTTTTCGCCAATCGAACTCTAGTAGGTCTGATAAAAACCTATGTTCCTATAGATTGCATCTAAGAAACGTCTCGTATGATTATATCCTCCAAGACAGAAAGCAATCCCCACCAAGCCGTCGAAAGACAGCTATATCCACTTTCAATTCCCCTGCTATCTGGTCGACAACATCTTTTTATTTTATTTTTAACGGCGGAGGCAGCGGCAGGACCAAGCATTTAATAAAATCAACTTCTCCTTCGTTGCCCTTCATGGGAAGTTTCAAGGAAAACATACCACCCCACCCCTCTCCTAAACTTCCTATCTCACCGCTCCACCACGTCTCTGCCTACCTGAGGTAAAGGTTGTGTTGTTTTTTTGTGGGGCAGAAGCTACGGGTATCTCGCGGTTAGACAAGTCGGGGCAAATAACCGAGACATGGGGTGCCCGGAGGGGCCAGATAGGCAACTACCCTCTTTACCCCCTTTGCACCTTTCTTAACAGTTTTATTTGTGACAGGATTTAATTCTGATATAGGATACAATTAATTAAAAGCGAGCAGCAATAAGTGACATTTAAACCATAATCTAAATTTATGGAAACATTTGATGTCCTCGATAGGTAATTACGCCTAATTCTCATCCCACTAACGTAATTAGTGTACCCCAAAGGGGTAGGCCTACTAAGACGCGGCAAAGTGTTTTAGTAGTTCATTTTAGCAGCGAACGCTGTATGGTCGCTAGCAAAACGATATTCGACCAAGTTTAGGTTACGAGGAATATTTTATACCCACACACTAATTTTGGGTTGATCATAATAATTATGTATGCCTTTGATTTACACGTAACTTTGCTTTATTGAGTGTGTTTAGAATCCTCAAAACAATGTTATAATAATATAGGAACGTTGTTTAATTTTGGCTATATCACTGAGCTTACTGTTTAGTTATAATCTTTAAATATCATATTCTTCCATCCCACCTGTGCGAGATCTGCATTTTGGAGAGGTGTGATAAAGTATGACGAAACATTAAGTTAAGATAGCTTCTTGCGTGAGAATCATATTTCAACATATATATATATATATATACACACACACACTTGAGTTTTCACAGCAGCAGATAATACATGTAGGGGTGGGGGAATAGACGGTGCTTGAAAACCTCGACCCAAAATTGTAACTAATCCATATCATTACGAGCGGTTAGGACGTGAAACCTGTAATAATGGAAGCAGACCAATGCGACCGAAAATTACAGCAAGGTTATGATGCTACCGGGACAACTAAAATAATAGTACCTGGTTTATCATTCTTTTCATTCGGAACAGAGAAAGGGTTTTTTTTGGAAGCTCACCTACAAATTGCAGCACAGAGTTATGACATTGAATTAAATGTATACTACGCATGGAATTTGTTTTATTTGGCCACAATATACCCAAGATTTTAATTGAAAGCATTCTTCTTGCTCTATTATTAAATAAATTTAAACTTTTATTAAATTGTTATTGAAAAATATTATTTCTTATTTTATCTTAAGTATTTAAGGTGCACTCTATGAACCAAATGACACGACTTATAAGAAGCTAGCTTAAACCTATCATAGGCACAACACCCAGCTCCCCGGCTGTTAATTTATCAATGTGAAAGTAGAAATCCACATTTCACCAATGGTACATTTTATCAGCAATGCCAGGACTCGAATCCGGGACCCTTAGTTCAGTAAGCAAAAACGCTAGGTAACAACTTAGCCGAAGTGTCTAGCACTACTAAAAAAATAATTAACCCGCTTAGAGTCGCGATGACGTAATTTTCTAATATGTCAAATGAAAGCCATGTTTTCAGTCTGGCTAGTACAATTTTGTTTAAAATTTGAGAATTAAGTAGAGTTTTGTTTGAATGTTGACTAATAAGGGTGCCGCCTACTCTGAAGTAAAACCATTTTCAGATTGCGATATTTCTTACGTTTTTTTGATTACAAAATACTACAAAAACAATAGTTCTAAAATAAAGTTTCTGTTGAAACCTTAAATCTTACAGATGAGACATTTGAGGAGTTTTTTTTAAAGAAAGTTTCCGCTTCAGAATCCGCGATTCTTATGACATAATATTCGAGAACTGTTGAGATTAATATGTGAATCAAATTAAACTAAACATTTTATACTGTAGCAATATGTTTTTTATACAAAACTACAAAAATAAATCATCTTAACTCGTCCTCTCTTACAGCCCACCGTAAGAAAATGTATTCAGACAGTGTTTTTTTAAACTAGAGTGACGCAGCTATTTGAATGCAGATTGGAGCGTGTATGTAACATGTGTGTATGTATGTATGTATGTAATACATGTTTATCTCCTAACAAAACCCCCATGATAATTAACATGACAAAAGAGTCGCCTTCTAAAACCATATTAACACTGTTGTAACATTTCTACTGGACCAATAACTTAAAAAAAAACTCTCGGTTAAACCATCTCACTTTATAACTCATTAGCATCAAAATTAATTAATGTTATTGAAATGATGAAATGTGTATGTGTTAGGGGAAGAAGGAAAGTAAGCCTGTTAAGACTAGTTCGGTTGTTAGTTGAAAGAGGATTTCATAAAGTGGAATTCCGTGACCGAGCTTCTGGCCGTCTTTGTTTTATTTGTCTAGAGTAAAAAAAAACAACACGAGACCTTGAAATAAGGATTTATATATGGATTGAAGGAAGACGACGACTCCAGCACAGGTGCGAGCTAGTCTCAGAACCCGCCGTGGCTG
This sequence comes from Timema genevievae, assembly GCA_902155825.1. Lineage (NCBI taxonomy): Eukaryota > Metazoa > Arthropoda > Insecta > Phasmatodea > Timematidae > Timema > Timema genevievae. The sequence goes on along the minus strand of CABFWO010002821.1, from coordinate 99,051 downwards.
TAGATCGGGGGGGTGAGGGAGGGGTTTACACAAAACGAGTCATTAATTTGTGCATCGTGTATAAACGGCTTCGGTTTTTAACTGAATCCTTGACAAGTTGAATAAACAAATCCCTGGTGGGATATAAAAACTAGGAGGTAATGTGGGCATTTAATTCCTCATTTACTGTAGTCATGGGTTTACAGTGCCAGGGCTGGCTGGGTGGGTGGGTATCTGAGAATTAACTTGAGGGAAACAGGATGAGGAGAGAAAATAGTAGCAATATTGTTTGAGTTAGATTGAGAAGAAATTGATCAGTATTAGCCTGTAGATAGCATGGTAAATCACCCCCTCCCCCTCCCTGCCAAATTCCTATCGATAATAAACTGACGTCACAGTTTAAGGTGGAGATGTAGGGGGACTCAAGAAAAGGTCAGTGTTTGTGCAGTTTTTTATATCAAAACTTTTTTTTGTCAAAAGAAATAAAATATTGCTTCACTACACACACACATATATATATATTTTATCTTAATTTAAAAAGTTTGTTAGGTAATGCTGATATGCTTCTGACATATATTCAACAAATGTTGATATCATCATATGAATAAAATTAAACTGTTTCTTCTGAAGAAATACTTTATTTAGGAGAATAAAAAAAATGCTATAAAAATAGCAAAAAAATATTGGCCTTTTCTCGAGTCCCCTATATACTCACCTTTAGAGACTATTTATTGTTTTAGTATTTAAAGAGGACTTTATGAACCAAGTGAATAGATCAGAACACCACGAGCTATAAGCTAACTTAATTCTTGAATAGAGAGAGCAAGCTGTCCTCCAGCTGTAAAAGGGAATACATCGATTTCCCCAAAGATAAGTTTTACCGAATCTGAAACTTTCAACTTAATGGGCAGACAAGGCACTTCAAAGCTAAGGTGTTCGACTAGTATTAGAGCCCATTTTGTTATTCAGTTTTAATTAACTCAAGCTCCCCATTGGCGTGGCAAATTCATATAGGTAGATTAGCTGTGGAAGTTTTAAACTTACATTCAAAAGAACAAAACATTGGTCAAACAATATGATCCACTAGTTCAGATGTTGATTCCACCAGGGCAGAGGTCGATAACCTAAATATACGATTTATATACTAACTTAAATCTAAAACAGACACAACACCCAGCCCCAGGCCAATTCATCACAGTGAAAAAGAAAACCCACATTTCACCAATGATACATCTTCGGCCATGCCAGGAATCGAACCCGGGACCATTAACTCAGTAGAGACACACGCTACCGACCGAGTTAAGGTGTCGGACTGTAAGGATAGTAAGACGGGATGAACCAAACAACAAAATATGACTGTACCTAGTCCGTGTGCAGGTGGTGCAACCCCCTCCCCCTCCAGAATGTCCCGGCTATTTAAAAAACCCGCTATGGGTATTTTGCATAAAGTTGGACTGGTTGGGAACAATGGCCGCAGCTGCACACATCGACAGGGAGAGGTTATTTCCAATCAGTGCCTCCGCCTTAACTCGACGATCAATTTACTAGGAGTGTTTAAGGCTACGCTAAACAATTTTAAACTATCCGCGATCATCTCATTTTATTGTTGATAAACCTGTTTGTATTTACTGGAGGACTGTTTCATAGCTAACAAATTGTGTTGGTCATCCCACAATATTCTCATGGTTACATGAACGTACATGTTTATTGAAGTTTCAAGGCTTGAAGAGGTAAAACCTCTATAAATATGTTTAAAAAAAGTTCATTCAACCACGAACATACTGTGGAATATAATCCGCATCATTTGTTTTATAACTAGAAACTTTATGTACTATTTCCTTAAGGAGTATGTTAAATTTTAAACAACAACAAAATAAATAAATTAAAAGTGGAAGACACGCAATACCGTAGATTGAACTTTCTAAGCCGATTAAGTTTATCAACACACGACTTAAGAACTAACTTAAGACACAACGCCCAGCCCCCTTGCCATCACATGAGATTTCACACATGGTGCATTCAAGTTTGATAAGGTATGTTTTAATACAATTAGTAAAATTAAATCAAAATTAAATCAAAATGCAAATGCGGTCTGAGGCATCAGTCTCGCAATGGAATGAATTGCTAGTGACGGGGAGGTCAGGGTTCCAATCTCGGCATATGTGCACCGGAGAAAAGTTTTAAACATGCTATGTATTGCTGTTTTTTTTTTCATTTTCTTTACGCTAGTGGTGATTAATTTCCTCTAAATTACTATTATAATACTTTCCCCATTCCTCATTAAAAACCTATGATTGCTTAGCTTTTCTCAAATCATTCTTTTTAGCACCACGTCTTACTACCCGTTCGGGTTATACACTAAGCATTAATTAATTTTCTTGATATGTTAAAGTACGTTCATCTTTTATCATCTTGACTAACCAAAATAATGATGAGGATGTAGGTTTGGAGGAATTGCACCAGAATTCACTTTGAAAGCGTGTATCCATAAGCAGCAGTGGGGGAAAAAAAATAACTGTGCAGCCGGTCGGAATAAAACCTGTTCCCTTAGGGTAAAAATAATAAAAATCCTGTTTTTTTTAAAAAACCAGGCCTACCTACTTGAATTAAAATGTCAATTTTCTGCGCAGTAACTAAACCACCCTGTTATTAACAAACATATAGTTAAAAAATTATTTCCTATATAAAACACGGGCTTTCAGTAATAATAAACCAGACCTATCGAAATAAAATACTTGTACCAACAAAAAAATAATTGCAAACGTTAATTAAAGGAATAATATAATTTCTAGCATTCTTGGATGTTTTTAAGGAGGATGGGATAGGGGAGGGGGGAGGGTGAAGGTGTGAAGGATGATTTGTTGCAAAAAGTTTGACAGATGAAAAGGGTAGGTAGCAGTTAGGGCGTGAAGCCACGACTGAGTACCTAACTGCCAACCATAACTTTTACTACTTGTGGGGATAAAGGTCATCATAGATTTCCAATACCTGGATACATCATTACGTGGGTTGTTAACAGTTGGTTTCTTTTCTCAAGGTTTTGGAATCAAACAAATGCTGAGTAACCCGCATCACGCGAACTAGACGTCAAGCTCATCTAGTCTGGTTTCTCGGTGATGGGGAGGGTAGTTTTCACATTCTCTCTCTCTCCGCACAAGTTCCGGTAAATTTAATATAAATGTAAACCTTATTAAATGCGATTGAAAAGGACGGATAGTAAAACGAGGTGCACAAATACATCTTGGCTGGTAGCCCACTTGCCTACAGATTCAGGAGTCAAGTGTTCGATTACCAGCGAGAACCAAAAAGGAATCCAATTGAGTATGAACCACGTCTCTTAAGGTGGGGATGTAGGGGACGAGAGAAAAGGTGTTTTTTTCAGGTTTTATATCAAAACTTTTGTTGGTTTAAGTACAGTATATCAAATATTGATTCAGTACAAACAGAGTTTAATTTTACACACATGGTCATATCAACAGTTGTTGAATATATGTCGTGAGTTTAGCGATGTTTGATGATAAAAACTTTAAAATAAAAATAAAAAGTCATGGTTAGATGCCAGGATTCATCACCAACATTCAAATAATGTTGAAATTACTCCCGTGTGTAAAATCAAACTAAACATCTATGTACCGGAGCATTATTTGATTAATTTTGGTCAAAAAAGTTTGTTTTCTTGTAAAAGTTCCAAAAAAAATACTATCTTTACTCGCGTTACCCTCCCAACTTAAATGGGTTTCGAAACCCCGCACAGTTTTAAGACTTTGGTGGTAATTTTTTTATATGTTTTTACATTTTATTTTATAATTTTCTTTGTTTGTACAAGCAGACTTTTTTTAGGTACAAATATGATTAAATTAAAGTACCATTTCGGTACTTTCGTGGCCAAATGTTATTTACTTTTAACTTAATAAATGTGTGTGCATTAGAAAGTGAAAGTGCCGATAATATTAAAAAACTTAAGATCTAAAAAATATATCAAACATAATTATTAGCGCCGAAGCCCCGCCTTTCCAAGAAAGTTACCGGGCCAACCGGTAAATATATATTTAAATCTCGCATCAAAACAAAGGGGTACTTTACCAAAGCCAGCTTCCTGTGTGTGTGTGTTTTTTTTTTTTAATGGAAACGCCAGGGTCGTCTCCAATTACTTTGCGATCCCCGTGACAAAGTCTGCTCACAATATATAGGCTATCATTAACCACAACCTATTATAGGTTGCACTCTCAACCCACCACGATGTTAAAAAAAACAACCAATAACCACAACCACAAAACATAAGCTTTCAGCTTAGATTTAACCTAGACAGGAAAAAAATACTTTACAGTACAAAAAAATAATGGAATCTAGTCAATTTTTTAAATTTCATATAATTACTGGTAAAAATATTATCTTGATCTTTATTGCTTTTAATAAGGCGGTTGAACGTGTGTTCGTGTGAATGGCAATGAACTGAGTGTTTCAAACATAATATGTAGTTGGTTGAAAGAAGATTTTCAATACAGTACCCAATTAAAGAGCTTCACAACAATCTCAAGGGGGAAATTTGTACTCCTTAATCAAGTTATATTGAGTCTTACGAAGTTTAAGTGGGATAGAATAAATAACCGATTATTATTAGCCTGAGAAAGAAATGGCAGTACGTATTCAAACGATGAGGCAAATTATCTCTACTATTGGCAAGCCAAATATGGAACCAATTATTTTTTATCATAAAAACAAAAATATTGGTATAAAATGTTGCTACATGATTTAACATTCATACGCTTCGGTGGCCGCATGGTCTAACGCACTACTCTCGTGTCAGACTGGCCTGCCGAAGACTTGGTTCGATCCCGGTCGGGTGCACTGAGGGTGGTTTTCCCTAAACTGTTTTCCACTCTCCCTCCACGCAAATGGGGTACACTTCCTCTAAATTAAACCTTCCTAATACCCAAAACAGTAGTGTGATTAGTACATAGACGTATAACCCAAATGGGTAGTAAAACGCGGTGCTAAAAATATATATATTTATTCTATGAATGAGACAATATAGTAATAACAGAGTAGGGAGAACTGTATGCCAAAAAATTAAATTAGACCTAAAGCTTACTTCCGTCGAGCCATTTGATATGTAGAAGTTACTTTGAGAGATAAATGATTAACACACTATATTTTGCTAGCACTAATAATATTAACATATTATCAATGTCGACCACAAAACATTTTTATTTTCTTAACCATTCTTCCTACAGAGTTTTAATGTACATTAAATATTGTATTGGTAACGTAAAGTTGAAAACATTAAATGTCAGTTTATTGAGATACATACCCACTTGTTTACTTGTATCGAGAAAGAGCACAATAATTCAGTTACATGTGCAAACCCATCAAGTAAAAAAAATCCACACAATCACTTTAGTGAGTGAGCAGACACAAAAATATCTTTTGCGAAATAAAATTGAAAAGGATTTTATATAACAAATATATATAGCAATCTTATTTTATGTATAACCCATAAAAGATAACCTCAAGAAAATAGAGAGCTTAGCTTTAAGGGCAAGTATTTTTTTTAACAAGTTACAAGGCGGACGAAAAAAAGGTTCAGAAAACTGGGAGGGAATTTTTCTGTTGTATTCTTTCATAAATAGAAATACATTTTATTGATATAAGTTTATACCAGCGTAGATGTGAACGCGGACTAGTCAAGTTAGCCTAGCGTGATTTTCAGTTTACTAAGGAGGGGGTGGTGTGGTTCGGGGTTCGAATTCCAACCAGCTCTAAGGAGGTTCTTTACTCCCTCGCCTTACGGCAAGATATTTCAATGAGAAAAGGTTCGTTCATGAGTATAAATTTCAGTCAATTGGGTGTAATAATAATGTTATTTAATATATCTATATAAGACTATTTTATGAAGTTTTCATTATGATGTCCTGTAAACAAGTTATTTGTTCCTGTCCTTTCGGAAGAACAGAGGAGAAAGATGTACGTTTATTGTCTGTTAAGGCGGCGTGGAAGAGAAAGAGGAAGGTCAGTATTCTTGCAGTTTTTATAGCAAAAAAAAACTTTAGAGAAAAATAAAAAAACAAATGTTCCAATAGATGTATATTTAGTATGATTTTCTACACAAAGTAATCAGTTATGAACAATTGTCATTCATGAGTGGCATTAGATGAGAACATTTTAAAAATAAGTCTTAAGTCAAATGCCGCAATGCCAAGGACTATTGAAATTACTAAGTGTAGAAAATTAAACTCAAACTTACCTAATGGAGCAATATTTTATTAATTTTATCTGAAAAGGTTTTTTTTGTTATTAAAACTAAAAACATGCTGACCTTAACTCCCTTCCATCCTACATTAACAGAACAAAATAACACTTTCAACACATTTGGATTATAAGACAGACTTAAACGTGCGAATTATGATATAACTTGAAAAAGGAACCTATTCCACTTCATAAACGTTAGTTAAGATATTGTGTTCTTCCACAACTTTCTGATTTTTAAAAGGGTTGAGGGTCTTGAAGGGTGGTAGACCTTATTGAACAAGAGGTCGCCCTTACCGTCGAGGTGGCAAGCCGACAACCCTGGTGTTATAGGAAGTGGCTGGTACTTCCTGGAGGCACCTGGTTGAACAAGGGATGGCGCAGTGTAAAGGGTGAGGTTAACACACACACGCACACATGCACACATGTGAGTGAGGAGAAGAGTGTCGAGTTACCTCGAAGATTCCCACCGGCCGCCTGGGGCACTATACACTCACATACACATACACCAAGATACTCTAGCCCAGGGGTTCCCAAAGTGTTTGGACTCAAGGAGCCATTGCACCAGAAAAAGTACATGCTGTATTTTACAAATATAAACGTGTACATCAAACGGAAAACATCACATGTTATCGTTGCAACCTTGGGAATTGTCCAATACTTAGATGTTAAAACAAAATTGGTAATCCTAATTACTGATCCTATTTTATATGGTGAAAAAACAATAAAATAATATTCTAAAATGGCATCACAGAGTCTGCGATATAGTCCGTTCATAATAGGTTATTATCTGGATGACAGTTCAAAAATCATATGTTTAGGTTTTGGGTTGCCAACACTTGTAAATGATCAATGTTTTGTTATGAATGTTATGTTTTTTAATCACACGTTATATTTTACATTTAAAATAACGTAAACTTGTTTTCTTACACTGGTTCATAACTTTTAATAGGCCTAATTTATTTTTTACCCAATCCGAAACAGTATTTTAAACATAATTAAAAGTACTAATTATATTTTGGAATGTTATCTATGATTTGTAATATAGTGCATACATTAATACCTTTTGACACAGGCATCGTATTTACTTGAAAAAGAGAAAATACTTTGTATATATATATATATATATATTGTAATAATATTATTTTATCATATTTCAAAATATTTAACTGAATAAAATATGTTTATCTACTGCGTGGGTGCATCATCACAAATAACTTTTTTCCGTCTCGTTCAATCACATGGTTTAAATTCGTCGGTCGCCATTTTGAAGCTATCTTCATTAGAACTTTAGTGAAAGTGCTGCGAATAATGATTTTTTTTAAAGTGGAATAAAACGATAAATAATATTTATGCCCAACCTCAAATAAATATATAAATAATATTGGCCTAAATTACTGTGGTTAACTATCAAATTCATACATTACCATACGTTTTCATTACAGTTATCTAAAGTGGCATGTCAGCTGTTGGCGTAGGGATGTATTAGGATTATTTCTAATGACTTTTTGAGCTGTCATCCAAGTAAGTTCGTGGTCGTGAATGTATTATAGCTATGGCGCGGCTCAAATGTTCCGCAGGGCACAGTTTGATAACCACTGCCTGCTACGATTAGGGCGTTCGAGTTATGTAGACCAGCTATAGCACGAGATTAGCTGAGAAGGAAGGAACTCTTGTAGTAAATACTAGCATATTTTTGTTTGCAGGTTCAACATTGATAACATTTTCCTTAAATTGGCAATTCATTGTTATAAAGATTTTAATGATATTCTATAAAAAGTGACTAATTATGGATATATTCTAAAAATCATTAATTTTTACAACTCTAAAAAAAGTTACCAAGCCCCTACCTATCTAAATTTTACTGTTATTTTGGATCCTAATTCTGATTTTGAATTGCCCTTTAACTTAGTTTTCAATTTTTCAATTGTGATTTTGCTTTCCATTAACTTGTTAGTTAAGCATCTTAGCAAAGGTTTCTATTGGGTAATTTAAATAGCTAGAGCTATTTGAAAATAATCAATCGGATCACATTATATGCAAAACATTCCATATACGGGCAGGATGAAATGGTCACGTGGTTCCAAGGTTTGATAGCCCCGATTGTATTTCCATACATTTCTATTGTAAAAGTTGTTTCAATTCTGAGTAGTGTAACATGGTTTCAACCTTCTTAAACACATACACATTTAGACGAATGATGGTACCAGATTAACAATAAATCGTATTAAAATCCATCCATCAAAGGTTTTTTTCCAAGAGTAAGATCTCGTTCTATTACACAAACATCACTAAGACACGTAATCGAACGACCGATATTAAAAAAATAAAAAATTAATTGCCTCGTGTCGAGCTCAAACCAGGGTCTCGGATAAGGATGGCAACAAAATATAGATATATCTATATCGATGGTTTACTATACGATATATCGATATGCTTGGAAAACTTGTCATCTCTCTAGCCTACTAATATGAACACTAGGGCGCCTAGTAAAGGGTGGCCCGGATGAGAAGGAGGCTGGGGGGAGTTTGCCCCCCTGAAGAAGACACCGGAAGACACATCTCGACACAACAAGCAGGAAGGGGCTGTAACAAGAAGGGAGGGGGAAGGGGGAGGTTGGTTGATAGTGCGGGGAGTAGGGGTTCTAGCCTTGACATGTTCGAGGGGTCACCAGATGGTCAACAAGTCACCTCTCATCGTCGCGGGAGCGCTCTGATGGAAGCCACCAGCGTCACAGATGAAACAAATTATTTTAAAATAAAACTGTTTCACGAGGGATAGAAGAACGTTTTCCCGCGACATTTGTAACTTTTAAAGGTAAAAAGTAACGCGTCTTACTACCCGTTCAGATTGAACGCATACGTAATAAATTACGCTAAGGGATAAAGGTTGAATTCGAAAGGTGTAACCGCATTTGCGTGGAGGAAGTGTGTTAAACCATTTAGGAAAACTCACCTACACCCAACCGGGATCCAAACTCCGATCTTCCAGTCCTCGGCAGTCCAATCCTATTACTAAATTAACTCCTTAGACCAGAAGTCAGCCATCTTTTTGATATTGCGGGTAAACTATAATTTAAGAGCACCTTTTGTCTGGTAATGATCCAGTCAGGGAAGTGTAAATTTAAGGAAAGTGGTTTGCTTTTAAAATAAGAATATTTCACTGACATTTTATAAATAACTCTAGCTTAACAATGGTTAAGATGAAGTAGGTTAGACATTGACCTGGATTTTCCCTTGCTTCACTAAATATTTACAATGTTAAAAGTCAAGCGCTAAAAATAAAAAAGTGGTTGTTTAAATGCTGTGGCTTTTCCACTACCCTGATCCATCTCGTAATAAGTCACCGCTCTTTTTCTTGCGCCTGATCTATATACCACCAGGCATTTTCTTTTTGTCAGGCCGTGCCACAGTTGAGAAGTTTGAAGTGGCGCCGGCAATTAAAGGGTTGGGTGCTAACTTTTGAAAGAAACGGTCAGTGCCTTTAAATACTTGGAAGTGAAGAAACATAAAAGGGTGCAATTCTATTTTTAGAATCCTATAATTTCGGTTAAATTTACTTGTCCAACCACTACCCCCAAATAAAAATTGTAATTTGCAAACTTTTAGATCATGTTTAGTTCATACTTAAATTTCATTAGACGTGAAAGGTGTCTAACATTTTTTTCACGATAAAGATTATTACATAATTAAAAACCAGGGACATTATTTTTTGGGGGATTTTATTAACATTTTGAACTAAGAATCAAATAGCCGAAGCTATTATTTATGCTTTTTAGTGAAGAATTCTCCATCTAGATATCATATTCTGAAAATTGAAAAATGACACCTGGACACGGGCTTAATGCTGCCACTTGTAAAATTATAATAACTATACAAGTGGCAGCATTAAGCCAACTACCGAGTCGAAGATGGCTGCGATATCTGATAGCTCGTGATCTTAATAAAATCACACATTTGTAGCCGACGAATTCCACACCTCTATCATAGGCTCTGCCTTAAAATATGAGTGAAGAATGACCCTGGGCACGGGACGAATCCGGGATAGCTCGGTGGCGTGCTAAGCCAAAGGTCCCGGGTTCGATTCCCGTGTATTTAATGTGACCTCTGCTGTTGAACACTTTCCACTAATTTGTCTCTTCTTGTTTCGAATGTATTACTTAATAATATTCACATGCAGGAGTCGAATTCACTGCTTCATTGAATATCCAGGCCTACCAATGTGGAAAATCCATTTTCACATAATAAGTAGAAACAAAGGGCAACTTTTGAATGGCGATAGTAAACAAATGGGGATTAGTTGTACTATCCGTCTATACGTGTTCTATTATCCGTGCTTCCCCCCCCCCCCCATACCCCAAANCTTTCACGGCCCCCACGGTTAAGAATCACTGGTCTATAAGACTATATCTCAACAAACATTACATTTTTATGTACAAATAGTTCCATGGTGTATTAAGTTAAACTGCTGAATATTAAATATTTATTAACCCTAAAATTTGTTCAAGTTTTCAAAATACCTCCCACACTTTTGGTTAGTATGAAGGCACAGGAAATAAGACAAGAAAAATGGGTAAATACTAAACTAGAAATTTAAAAATGATCAAACTTACCGGGCCGGCCAGTCGAATTGTTGTTATCGTGCAGTGCCTCCACTATCAACGAAAAGGTGCCCTGGAAAATAATCAATCAGCCATATTTAGAAAAAATGAATTTATGAAGAAAAAAATACATAAAATACAAACATTTAGGTAACCTTTTAGTAAATAACAAACTATATTATTCCAGTTCTCACATGAAGAGCCTTATCTGATATAAAAGTTACTAGATCTACTTTCACGTATTCATACGGCAAGCCATGTTATCTACAGCAGCCACTTTTGATCAATTTTATAAATATCTAGGCCTATTAAAAAACATACATTTTAGCAGCGACCAAATTTGTATTTTCTAAAAGGCCCTTCCAATGAAAATTGGACTATAGCTATGTATTTAGCTTATATCTTTCAGAATTATAAAAAACGACATTTTACAGAATATAATGGTTTGGGGTGAGAATGCATTAAAATATTATTATTATTATTATTTTGCACCGGGTCTTGGGAAGTTTGAATTTAGAGGAAGTGAACCCGCATTTGCGTGGAGGGAGAGTTGGAAAACCATTTAGGAAAAACCACCCCCAGTTCACCCGACCGAGATTCTAACCTCGATCTCCCCATCCTCGGCAGTCAATCTCAACACGACTAGCGCGTTAGCCAACTACGCCACCGAGGCGGGTCATTAAAATAGGTTAAGAAACATTTTGAGACATAAAAATCTATGTCGGCACGACTATAGGCCTTTTTTAAACCGCCTCAGTACTTCAAGGTCAATTGATTCTAGATTCAATGGAAAGTTTCTTTATTTCAAGAATTTTTAGAGTATTTTTGCCGGCATATCCTCCAGGAAAACCTTTGTTCATGTTTGTAAACTATGCTTCCGAGTTGTTTAGAAAGTTCCTTAATATATTCGGGCTGGTGGGACAGACTACTAGAATTTGTAACAAAACTTTGTTAATATAACAATTTTTGGACATCCTGTAGATTAACTCACCAAGTGAAAATAACATTATTTACACCTTCCATCGCACCGCGGGACAACCTATTCTACCAATACTCTGAAGTTTTATGACGCAAGCACTCCCGTCGCTTTCTCAAAGAATCTTGTGTGTTGATCTTATCACACCGGTGTGTCCTACCTGGCCCGTTCGACTAGAAACAGTCCCGTTCACAAAAAGTGGACGAAAACAAAGTTATTTCTCATTTGACACTAAGCTACGTTTCCATGTACAGCACTGTACCAACCTGTTTTAACGCACTGGAAACCAATACCATCCAAACACGTGTACCTTTATCCTCGACAGTTTTAACTCTCCGTAGTAGTATTTGAAGNGGTGGGGTAGGGGGAGTGGGGTAGGCATAGATTGGGGGGATGATTTGAACAACTATTATAACAATAATCGAACCGGAGCACGCTGAGTATATGTAAGGCTCATCTAGTCTTATATGCCGATGATAGCAAAGTCTTGATTTGAACCTCAGGAGGGTACATATATACTGAAGGCGTTTTTCTTTAGGGGGTTTCTCTCTCTCTCTCTCACGCAGACATAAGTATGTTCCCTATTAATTCTACCTACCACCGGAACGAGCAGTTAGACGCGGTGAAAATATTAAATAAATTAAACCATTTAATTAAAATGATAAAATGGCCCATCTCGGAGCAAGGGCTAATTATAATTTGATCAGTTTACAAAGATTGCTCGAGTAGTAGTGTTAACACGTGTTTATCTAGAGACAACTTAATTACCGCCCTAATTACGGGTGAGTTTAACACTCCAGTCTTGACTGGATGCTGTCTTGCTCCAGTTATCTGCTCTAATTGCTATGACCGACCAGGATGGTAAGTTTCCTGCATGTGTGAGCCTACTTCAATTCTAAATATATTAGGGTTGATACACTTTCAAGGTGGCTATGAAATCTCAGAAATAAAATTCCCTGAGCTAAAAATCTAAATACCGTGCTCGATTTGTTATGAATAACTATTTTTTTGAAATTAATTCAAAAATAAATCAACATAGATTTAGATGAACACATTGTTTAAATATGATACAGCAATGTTATCTTTACTAGACAGATAAATAGGCAGTTTCCCCTTCGATTCACCTGTAAAATTTCCTAACATTTCCACGATTTTGTTGGCAGTTTTAAATTCTCAGGGTGAGCTGGTGGTCTAGGGGTAAGGTGTCAGATTTCTGTGCTGGGGTTCCGGGGTTTAATTCTACGTCCCGGCACAAATTTATCTGATTGCCAAACCATTCCTTCACCTCTGACAAGACGTGTATTAATCACAACTTGTGAATTTGTGGAATGACAGGCCTCCACCGTGGTTCGGATCCCACGTTAAACTGTCGATCCTCAATTTAATCTCACACACCCTACAGTTACACATTACCATAAGTGCGTACAAACCGAACGGGTAGTAAGACGCGGTGGTAATAATAAATTCCCAGAATTTGTATGGTTTTCTAGAATAAAAATTATGTATTTTCCAAATATTTTATGGGTGAAGCTATTTTTTTTAAACTCTATTACATTCTTGACACAAAAATTATTAAAGGATAAAAATTATTAAATCAGTGCTCGCTGTAAAGTAACAGGAATGAGATACAACGGCAGACCCACGAACTAAGGCATCAGTCTAGTCTTTTAGGACGGCGACTTTAGGGTTCGTATCCACACCGGGTGTAATGAGTTGGTTTTAATTAAATAGTTTCCCAATTTCCTTCCACGCTAATTCTGGTTAATTTCCTTCAAATTCTAACTCACCCCTACACCAATAGTGTAATTAAAGTGCATGGTGACCAGACGTGGTGCAAAAAAATAAAACAAAAAATGACTAACGTCAACTCCAATTAAAATCCTACGTGATTCGAATCTATAAGAGAATGTGACTATGTTTGGATCTAGTTTCTCGTCTTTTTAACCTCCAGGCTGTTATTTGCTATGGTATTTCCGGAGATGTCCTCCCAGAGGCACGACGGATATGAACCTGTAGCGTTGTTACCATTTCCAATCAATTCCCGCACGACAGGTTGTGTGTCCTCGACGGTGGAACTCATTGACCGAGTTGGACCGGTCTCGCCGAACACAGCCTCAATACGGAGATTTATATCAGAACATTCCTAGACTTCTCCACGTTTTACAAACAACATTTTTACCAGACTTAACCCTTTTACATTTTTAATTGGAGGGGGGGGGGACAATTGTTTCTATTTTAATCACTTGTATTTTCTTTATTTATATTAATAAAACTAAGAGTTTGTCTATCATGAGCGTTGCGCGATATTTAGCACACACAAAGGTCTGACATTTTAGAATGAGTAGACCCTGTGTATAAACATGTGCAACTCGAAGCTGAAATTATAAATTTGTTATTAGAGTTTTTTTAAATTTATTAAAAACTGGGTCGGTAGAAATAACATGGAAGATTTTTTTTCTGTCTGTTTGAAACAAATAAAAAATCATTGCGTGGCTACCCCGGGCAGCGCTGATTACTTCTAATTTTAAAAAAAACACGCTGGTAATAATCAACATCTAAAAAAGTTTTTTTTAGTGTTTTCTTAAATATTTTATTTTAACACCGTGTAAATATGATTTAAAAACCCACTAAAACAGTCTCATTTTAGAATAAATACCTAGGCAATGATATTTGCTAACATGGAAGAAACAAAATATCTTACTTTTATTTTGTGTTTAGGTGCGAAATTGGACATCTTAATCAAATATTTAAATTCTCTGACATCAAACATCCCCTGACTTATCCAGGTATTCTGGTGTCCCTGCCTGTAGCCACCATGGAAAAGATCTATATAACTGTAGCGCCATAGGAAGAACCTATTTGAATAAAACTATTATTTTAGAGCGACCAACAGTGGCGTTTAGAGCGCTTCATTTAACAGCTGTCTACCACACATACATTAGATAGGCTAGATTTGGTAGCTTTTTGAACCGTCTGATACTATGGGCATTCCTATGTGTCATAGCAATCATAGAGCCTATACTAGAGTACTTGTTCGCGTGGTTAGTACTTTCCACTCCAAATTGAAATACTTGATCGTCCCCCCACCCCTCTTTTTTCTTATTTTTTTTTTGTATTTTAATATAATTATTTAAGAATAAACCTAAAATCATGGCAATAAAGTCTGGCTTAATGTAACGTTTATATAAAATAAATTACAACATGCTGACATTTTAACTCCTCCCCCCACAAATGTTAAACTTAAGGGTTGATTTGAGAATTTAATATTGATTTATTTCACTTAGTAAGTAAGGCCTTAAGAACAAACCTAAAGATTATTTTTTTGGTTCTTTTAAATCTAATAAACTATATAAGCCCAATATTTTATTGTTTTTACAAACTTTATTGTTTAGAAGTTGATCCTCCGGACATGTTATGTCTCTCGTTATCATGTCTGCATATTTTGTTCGTGGAGAAGGGGGCTCTTTCTAGAGTTAGTGGTGAATCCCCCAATAGGAGGGCGGAAGGAATTATTCTTATAATTAAATCCTTTTAAGAAATTTAAAAATGTTTAGAAAATAATTAGGTGCTATATACTTAAGACTTCAAAAAGTTACTAGCCAAAGTATTGGAGGTGAATAAAAAAAATATTTCCTGATAATACTCTCGGGAGGGGGTTTAGCCCCTCCTAGTAGGGTCCTGTCTTAACAGTGAACCTATGCATTGAGTTACCAATAACGAGAGAGCGCGAAAACAAAATACTCAGTATGAGCCGCCACCCGCGCCCAAGGTATGGACGGTCATACACCAACATGCCTCTCTAATTACAAGATGGACGTAGATAGCATTGTGAGCGCACACAAGATTTTTTTTTCAAAGACTAAGACTTGGTCATTACCTCCCCTTAAAGATATTCGTACGATAAAAACTCAATATAACATAAACAACCCTGTAAAGGTAAGAAACCCATTCTGAGATCGTTACAAGTTTATATAAATTGTCACCTCTTTTAAAAACAGTCACTCCCTATTTAAAGGTTATGATCACCCTCAAAATGTGTCGTTAGGTTTTAATGGTTTTCAAAAGCTGTGTGTGGGGGGAGGGGTGGGGGAAGGGGGGAGCGTTACGAACATTTTTAAGAATCGTAGTTAGGTGCTCCACACGTTAAAAAAAGAAGTTTCCCTAATGATAATATGACAGAAGGATACACCAAGTTAAAAAGGAATAAGAGTGAGAATTTAATTAAAATTAATTCCCTTGCATTAGCGGGAATAGTTTTTTCCCCCTTCTCCTTTCTACCGCTTCCTCTTCTTGGCAGGCAAGTGTTGCCAAGTCGATTAACGCCGAATACAAGTACAACTACGATAATTTTCAATCACTAAGGAAATTGATAGAATGACGTAAAGTGGCCGAAATGAAAAATAAAAATAATGTAGTCCCGTTTTCATTGAAAGAGCCTTGCATCAAAAAAGTACAAACTAATTGCGATGACAATTTTGCTTATTTAAACAATATCTTTAATAATGAACTTTGGGTAGTAAAAGTAAAATATGATAGTGCCGAAACGATGAAAAGGAAAACATTCGTCAAATGATGAGAGCTCCAATTTTTTTACAGCCCCGGGGCCTCCACAGCTCTAAATCTGGCCGTTTTTTAGAGATATTACTAATTTCTATCAAAGGCTGCAGTTCGCGTGTATTGACGTAAAAACTTCTTAACTGTCAAATGAAAAATAGAATGAATCTTTACAGCATTTTTAAACATTTATTTTAGAAACCAACATGTTTTTTAAAAAATAAAAACTGTAAAAATGCGTAGGTCAACACGTTTTCCCTTCCACCCCACCTAAAGGAGCCTATCTGAAGGAGAATAATAACTCAATCTTGGCGGTGACGACTGGTCCACGTGGCAACGCCGCCCACCAAGATGGACCGGTCTGTTTTATTCCTGTATAAGGAGTTAAGTTCCCACGCCACGCCGCCTGGTGGAAGAGAGCGGAGAGCCACACTGCTCAAGTGGCGGAGAGGAAGGACGGTCCCCGCATACCACAGCGCTCCGGCGGGAACACGTCGGAATTACTCGGCGGAAACAGTCACGTGGTCCTCGCACTACGGGGTGGCCCCATACAGTGGCGTACGTGGCGAGGAGGTCTCTAATACACAACTATGTTCTGTAGTGAGCTCATTTCAGGGACGTTATTCTGGTGGTCGACTTTCATAGCACATATTTATTATCAATACAAGACTTACAAACTAACTCAACACCAGACACACATCAGTGATCGAGTGGTCTAAGGCGTCACTCGCACAATAGAATGGACTGTGGGTGAAGGAGAGGTCGAGGTTCTGATCCCAGCGAAGTCAACAACTAAGAGGTCCTCCCTTAAATGAATTATTAATCCCCTTTCACTCAAATGCTGGTCTATTTCCTCCAAACTTTACCTGCCTCATTCTCACCCCAATAGTGAAATGATAAGAGGATAGCAAGTGGAAAAAAACAAACATACTGTTGGCCTACACTGTTTTTCAATGTTTAGGGGGGAAAAAAATTAAAGCTTACATATCTTAATTTTCTAATACTGAAAATGTTATTGCTTTTTGGTAAAAACCTTCATTGCGTTACGTTTTTATTGGGAAATACAGCAATAAATTACTATCAAAACTTTTCTCTTCGCTACATTTGAAAAGGTTGAAAAACAAACATGATTCATGTAAATCCTCCTTCAAAGAAGAGCAACGCGTTAAGGCTGGTTCATATTGGTTAGATTATCTTGTAAACCATCAGAGAGGGGGAAAAAACTGGACAGTTTCTCACTCTTGATATCTCAGATTTAGTTTTACTTTACTCTAACAAACAATAAATCAGAAATTTTATTCACAGAGTATGTCTTAGAGAGGGTAACATAAATGGTATTAAAAATGGTAATCAATGGGGTGAGCACCCCTATTTCCTAACATAGCTTCCAGGAAATAGCATTACAAACTCGGGGTACGTCTAGACATTACACAAATATTGTGTTCATGTCAGTATAACTCACATTTAAAACAGTTTTTAACAACCGAAACTATAACAAACGATTTTGCCGCAGTTACCTCCTAATTTTGTTCCTCCCCCCCCCCTCCAATATTCTCTTGTTCCGTATTTAGTAAATATCAGACACGCACGCAGCTCGATGAAACAGGCCAACTGTTATATAGTATTCTAGTTGCTTAGTCTGGTTGGCAGTGACACATATGTACACACATGGTCCAGCGAGCGACAGAATACCCTTCTTTCCTCCCTTTATATTGTAATCAACCAGGGACTAATCACTGCCACTTGCACTAACCCAGTGATACAAAAGGGAGGAATAGAAGGGGGAGGGAACTGGTGAAGAACTCACTACTACCGCGATGTCTTGAGTTACTTGCCGCTACGCTTATTTGTTACACAATATATATATATATATATATATATTTTTAAAGGGTCAGACAGATCAAACGAATTTAATTTGGATTGGAGCATAGGTAGACCTAGACCTAATGACGAGGAAGGTAGAATTTAAGGGAAATTACCCGCATTGGCGTAGAGGGAGAGTAGTAAACCATAAAAAAAAACACCCGTAGTATTTCCAACCGGGATCCGAACCTTGACCTCCTAGACACAGACAAACCATAAAAAATGAACCTGACATTTAGACCGCGCACCCAACGGCGATTATTGTGAGGAAAAATAAAAAAAAAACACCGCAAAAAA